>QANT01002205.1:0-53635 GCA_003254885.1 Purshia tridentata | reverse complement strand
TACAGAATCAAGTATATATTAACATCTCTCTCTCTCTTACTAAAAGCATACTTGTAGTTTCAAGTTGCTTGAATCATGATTCCTGCACTGATATATATATATATATAACCTGTTTGCATTAACTATATATTATTTCCTTCAAGTACTGAAATTAAACTTCTTGATATAGTTACCGATACTAAGAATTAGAATTTGTATAAATAATTATAATTGTAACATTAAAATACCTTCATCCAAACGAGCTCTAAAATTTTGATCGTATGTTTTTTATGTAACCAAAAAAACTTATAATATTTGAATCATATCAAATTACCACCAATGTACCAAAAAGAACTAATAAAATTCGAATCATACAAATTACCAAATGTGGTTTTGTAAACATCTTTGGTAAGATTAAATCAATGACAAAAAAAATAAAAAAGCAAAAAAAACCAAGAAGTTGAATTAGAAGACCATAAAACATGAACTATTCTCCAGAACCCTTGAAACAAAATATAATAAAACTTCGTATTCCTATTATTTAAAGCAAAAGATTGTTAATTAAGAAAGGCCGGCGCTTCAATCAAATGCCCATGCGTTCTCTTCACGAACCTTGGCTTCTTCCTCAGGAGTGAAGTCATTCTTGATGTTGAAATGCTTCCGAATCTGTTCAGGACTCTTTCCGCTGATCATGTCCGCCACAGTTTGGCAGGTCAAGTCCAGAAGCTTCTTAATGTCCAAATAGTTTGCAGCCAAGATGAGCTCGAAGAGTACGCTCTGCTCGACCTTCATGAACTCAGCGTCCCAATTCTTGAGAGACTTCTCGCTAGCCGCCTCCGCCGCCGTGGCCTCAACGTGCTTCTTGCAGTACTCGATGACCATGGCTAGGGTAGTGCTGGTCACGTTCGGCAGAGGTATTGGATTGTTGGCGCACCCGTCCTCCACTATGTGCTTTATGGTCTGCGATTCCAGAGCCACCGCCTCTTCCACCTCGAACGTCTCTCCGTCCGAGCTCTCAAGGGTTATCATCTTCTTCTTAGACGACATCGTTACTTCGGCGTTCAAAGATTGGGAGTTCGGAGGATTTGGTTTTGGGTTTCAAAGACCGTGAGAGATTAATATCTGTTCAAGGCTTTGAGAATTGGGAATATTTATAGGAGTGAAAATAACCCTTAATTACCTTCTCCTTCCAGGAAAAGGAAAAGTCGTGGTTACATATAAAATTTAACCATTTGACTAATCAAAATTAACCCGTGCAAGTTGTGGGTCCCACATATTATACGTGGTGCATGTGAACATATGGTAAGTTGATCAGAACAGAGAAATTAGTTTTAATCGTATAAATCCTTAAATTAGTGGAGAAATAAAAAAGAAAACCTCAAGTTTTAGAGGAATCATTGAATTCCAACTTTAATTCCCATCAATTTCTAGCAAACCAAAACAGATTTTTGTTTAAAAAATCAAGTTTTGTATTCCTTCTTCGATGAAATGACTTAAATGCTAGCATTTACAAGGTTTGGTAAGCGTGCAGGAAACCACACAATGGGAAATGCAAGATGTTTAAGCTTCAAGCTAGCAGAGGGTGTATAGTGTAAACTTCAAATGAGAATATGGTAAATACAAGAGAGTCAAAAGTATTGCTAGAAGTCACATACAGTGATTTCAATGCCTCAAATATATTGCTTCATAAGGTAGGTAGGTTTTTAATTTTCATAGAACCTCTTCAAGGACTAAAAATATATTTTCATTGGCCCATAATTGAATAGAGCTATACATTAAACCCTCTTTTTGTTTACCCCTACAAAAATACAGTATCCTCGACCTTCCATGAGAAAAGTTCTGGAGGAATTAGAACATACCCAAGCAAACCAACCTTGCTTAGTTCTAGTTGTAATTCTAGTTCCAATTCTGATGAATAATTATGAAAGGATCGAAGAGCTTATTCTCTTCATCGTGAATTATACTGGGGGCCTGATTTCCTTGAAAAATTATGGCAATTTGGTTGATCAAAGAGACAAAGACGATGCAGAAGCACATGCACTAGCAGCAGGAGCAAAAGCAAACCTAATTGAGTAACAAAATCAGCCTCATTTTTATGAGAAACCATGGCAATTTTGTTTTGTTAAAAGGTGATCAAAGAGGAAACAAAATTATGATAGGTTTTTTTTTTCTTTTTCTTTTTGTACTAGATAATTTGACGTATATTAATTATGGCCACAATGATTAGCATAAATTGATAAAGCACTACAGGTTGATTGCATCCAATCTACACCAGCTTAAATCTGCAACTTTATAAACGAGCCTCCAAATAATTAAAAAAAAAGGTAAGCTACTAGAGGCAACATCAAGGTTATCTGAAGTTACACCAGTAAAGTAATGATTCTTCTCGTAAATGCTTCTCATTTGATATATCCACAACACAAATACAATTGTACAGGAGTAGTTTACATAAATGACTGAATCATACAGGCGACAGAAATTCAAGAAAAAAAGAAAGAAAAAGGAAAAGGAAAAGCCTACTAACTGAACAAAAAGAATGACATCCCTGTCCCCTCCCTTAAAAATTTCAAAACATAAAGTAGAAAAGTAAATATCACAGTTGACATAGTATGACTAATTTTCTACACTTCCAAGTATTATTCTCTTTGGAGACGCCTCTATATAAAATGGGAATGGTACAAGGTTTTCAAGGATCAACATCTGTGTTTTACTTTAAAACAGCTCCATAAGGAGAGGGTCACCTGTTGCCATGACTCTTATGAGTTCAATGAATTCTGACTCACCAGATACAGTCCATGGGTGGACGGCTGCGACTTGAGCAGAATAAATGTTTGAAGAGTTGCTGGATGATGCCTCTGGCTTATAAATCATTGTATTGAGCACAGAGTCATATTTATGAGGCAAATCCATTGCCATGAACATCATGGGCACTGCTACCTTATTATGGATTTCAAACTTTCCCAGGAGACCTACAAGATCTACAAAGTCCCCAACAAATTGTTGAGGAATATAGAATACCTCGGAGCTGCAGGTTATGAGTCTCTGTTCCCTTGTGGTAGTCTCCTTGTAGTTGACCTGTAAATGAGCTGGCATAGTGCTGACAACTTTCTTTACCATGTCTGCTTGTTTCAAAAACCATTCCGAATCTTTGCCATTGGTTGAGACTGTAGTCCACGACTGAGGCACCTGGAAGAGAGAGAGAGCGAATGAATCAGTCGGAGCTTGTTTAAAAGCCAGGATGTTGTACTTGGGATTTGCATTACCTTGTCAGTGATCCACAGCTTAGTTTTTTCTGCTTGTAGTAAATTCCAATAGTTGAGAACAGTATTGTCCTGGAGGAACAAGAATCCTTCTGCACTGGCAAACCTGTCAAATATTTTGGGGAGATACCTGCATACCATTTGGGACTAGTTAAAAAAGGGCAGCAGAAAACACATTAAACAATGCTGAGAAGCAAAGCTGTGTATTGTTAAGTTTTGGCTAAGGACTGGTTTAGGAGTGCAATATGAAGTGCTTTTGTTCGGTAGCACACAAAAAATTCCTTCACAATCCAAGAACTTCCTGCAAATCTACCAAGCAGCGCATCCTGAAAAAGCACATCTAGTACTACAGTTTTTGTTATTTTAACCAAACACTGTAAAAATTGCTTTGGCACTACCAAAAGCACTTCCAAGTTTCAAACACACCATTAAAGTTCCTCAAATATATAATGTGTACTGACACTAGTCCCAAATCTATAGTTTTCCAAAACTTGTCCTTCTTGCCTAGTTGCCTTATTATAAAACATCAACAATATAAAATCAGAAAAGCCATACTTTTAATTGTTGCTAAGTGGACAATTCCTACTCAGAAATTTTTCCCCCACAGAATTTGAGATCTATGATAAAGATCCATTTTAATTGTCTACTGATCTGATAGTAATATATAGATAAAAGGAAATGCACACAGAAGTTGTTTCTAGCATTTTTGTCGTAGTCCGGAGAATGTTAACTTCAAAATAAACTAATTGATACAATTCATCACTGAACAACTCCTCATAGAAGAACTCATATTTATCCAAAAAAATTTTGTTCTAGCTACAATTAGAATTTGTTAATTGTGGGGCACCACTCCAAAAATAAAACAAAAAAACAAATTGGTCAGTTTGTGATGAGAATGAACTCCATAGGTAAAGTAACCCTAAATCAGTATACTTACACAATACATGCCCACCATCCAGAATGAGTCCATAAATATTGCTGACCTTTGACAATTTTATTCTCCAAGCTTAAGGTTCAGCCATCTATTTGTGTGTTGGGTTTTGATAGAAGCAACAGCAGGGGATATTTGATGTTGTGGAATAAGGTAGTCGCGGTGTGGAAGATGCTTAATTATATATTCCTGTAGCACTTTAGGAGAAGTAGGCAGGGATAGGTACCATATGGGGGAAATAAGATTAAGAGAGATTGACTTTTCCATAGAATTTGAATAAGATTTCTTTTCCTCAACTTCTATCAAATATAATGTTGATTCTTAAACAAATGATTTATCCAATTGTTATGCAAGCCATAGTTTTATATCAATTTCGTGTAAAGATGCACATTGTTTAGAAAAAAACCAAAAAGAAACAAGATAAAATGGAGGGCCAATTAGCCAAAATGTTAGAAGAAGTGAGCACGAAATCCAGCAGTGTCATGAGATCTAAATAAACACACATGCACATGTGCACGCATGGAAAAAACAAAACAAATAACAAACAAACTATGGCATAACTAATAACATACTTGTATACTTGGTCCAATGTAGCCTGCTCCACAGCTAAATCTGTTTTAGCACTGTCTGACAATATCACCACAGTTTTAAATACCCTGCCATAAAGCAATCTCCACTCTAATGCAGTTCGTTCCACAGGTCCGCTGACAAACATGATCATAACAACATTTCCAAAAAACTTCCTCCAGCGAATCAAATTCCCTATCTCATAATTCACCGTCTCTGATTCCTTAACTGAAAGATGCACAGAAGGTAGTTTTCGAGGAATAAATTCCTTCCGATCTGCATGATCAATGGTTGGTCTCGGCTGATCCAATTTTATGGTCTTCAGCTTTGGCTGAATATACCCAACAGCAAGCAGGTCTTCAAGCCAAGCTGCAGTGAACTTCACATCCTTCTCGGTCCAAAACCCTTCTTTCGCCATCAAATAACTTAATTCCAAGATTTTCTCAAACAACCTAACCTTAGTAGATCTCCAAGTAACCAAGAACTTAATTAATCGACCCACATTTACGTGAAGATCCTTCTCTTCCGTAAATGGGTATGCTTCAATCTTATCATATCTATATATAGTTGGAGGATAAACAACAACATAACCACCAATCTCCCACAATAATCTTTGCGCCCAATAACCCCTCAATACATCTGAAGCCATTGTACTAACCGAAACCGGAAGCATCAAACCCCAAAATGCATTGGAATGAAACAATGTATTAAAAGAATTCAATGGAACCATCATACCTTGTGGTAAAGCAACTTTTGGAGCATGTTCATCAAAATTTATATCCAATGCTTCGGAACCCGACCGCCGAGTGAAGTAAAAAACTGAATCCACATCCGGTAAGCCATTAGATATACCCTGCTGAATGTATTGCATTCCTCCAAATACTTCATTATAGTACTCTTCATGCGCAACTTCACCTACATTTTCTAAAGGCAATCCCCTAGGCCAAACTGACCGTTGCCCGAAATGAATGTACGGATTCACAACTGTTCTATTCTGGTTTTCATTACCATACTGCAAAATTCTCTCCTGCATTACATCCACCTTCGACAATTTCAAATCGAAGTGCTTACCAAGATCACCACCAACCACATCCCCACGATCATCAGCATCAAATATCATTTTCGCACCATGTTGGATAGCGAAAAGGTACCCGACACTCTTCCTTACATAAGAATCATAAGGAAGATGGTCCAAAACTCGAAAACCCAGTTTGGCCTGGTCCTCCATTGACAAATATATCACTCCCTTGAGGCTCCAATCCAGTGGGGTCCTTGAATTCCCAATTGCAAGAACTTGCCATCTTCTGATTTTGACTAGTTTTCGGATCGAATCCGAAGGATAATCCGAAACCGAGACGACAATCCATCTATCTGAGCTGAAAGAAGCGTAATTGGAGGATTTATCTGAAATGGGTTGGATCGAACTGAAGCTAAGTTTGGGAAAATCAATGGGTTTGGTGGTCTTGGGGTGGGAATTGAAGCAAAGGAAGGTGGTGGGTGAGTCATTGGCATTGTAGAGGAAGAAGAGGGCGGCTATGGAGAGGGTTATGAATGAAATGGTGGTGATCTTAACCAGATTAAAGGAGACCCATTTGGGGAAAGTGAAGGTTTCGGGCTGAGGGATGTGACTTGCGAGAAGGGTTTGTTCATGTTTCGAGGGTTTTGGGGTTGAGCGGTCTTGGACCAACATTTGGATCCAAAACTGCTCTAATCTGAATAAAAGGCTTTTGAATCTCTTTGACTTCAGATAATGGGTTTGAAGTTTGATCAATAGCTGTTTCAAATTAACTCGGGGCTCAAACTCAGTGCCGCTCTCACTCAATACTACTGTACGGTTATACTCACGTTTGATCAAAGTCTGCTCTAAGCACTCATTTTATTTTCTCTTTTGGTTACCCACCGACAGATCCATGTGAAGAATCAAGAATCTCAGGTTCTTACCCCAAAATTTAGAAGGGCAATGCTAGAGTAATATGGCACGTGCCATAATGACATATAATTAACATGTCAATTAAATTATTTAATATATTTAATTATATATTTTTCACATAAATATTTTAAAAGACTAATATATCCTCATTTAAAATTCTATAAAACATAAATCAAATCACAAAAGAAAAAAGATTTTAAAAAGATTTCATGACAAAATTATAAACCTCTAAACGCTTTCTTAAAAAAAAAATTCCCCAATTTTAGAGAAAAAAAAAATTCCCCAATTTTAGAGAAAAAAAAACACTCAATCTAATTATTTAGTTTAGGATTTAAGTTCAATTCGATATCCTACAAGTATACAGAGTGGATGTAATATAGTATATGAAAAAAGATTGTCGTGTAAGACTTTTGTGTCTTAAAGCCATAAAGTTTTTGGTCTTCTAATCACATTAAGATTAAAGGCTGTAGTGTTTGATTAGGAACTCACATCAATTGATTATTTAGTCCTTGCATGCTATAAGGTTTCGGTAGCAGAGGACTTAATAAGTTTTTCCTTACCTTGTGGACTTAGGATTACCTATTGATATTTCAAAAGGTCACTCAAGTGATTCTTGATGGGAATGACACTTGAAGTGATGCATTATAAATAGAGGTCCCTCTTCTAACGATCAACACACTCATTAAGGCATTCAACCCCATCTAGAATAAGAGATTAAGGGATCGTCTTGAGGAGAAGAGCTCTATAGCAGGGTATCCATTTTTCTGGTGCTGCACTCTTGGTTTCGGGTTAATTTCAATGGCACTCCCAGGTTTGTGTTTTAGTTCGTGTGCACTAATATAGTATAACATGTGGTATCAGAGCCTAAGTTACATGTTCTAAAATCTCATTGACTTAATTTGCTATTCACATACTGCTTGCGACTTTGGTTATCTGTCATTGACTACTTGATTAATCAATCTTGCATTATAAGTATGTTCTTGAACTACAAATATAACATGCGTGCCAGGTTTTAGTTTATTTAATTACACATGCTTGTGGGCTGGAATTATATATATATATGTGCAAACTTTGTATATCTTAGAAATTCTTATAAACTACTGTTGAAGTATGATCTCAGCATCAAGATTAACTAGATCATATTTGGAAGTTCTACTTTGATCACAGTCTGCATAATTCTTGAATCGAGAGAGTAAGCCACAGCAACTCAATTGATTCAAGAATTTTGTATTCAAAGTTACTGATCAAAACTGCATTATAAATAAAATCAAGATGAACAACTTTCTGTCCACAGATGTGAGTTGTTCAAATTGAAATTATTCATGATGGGAAAACATATAATATGAATATGTATGAGTTAGTAAAGGTTTTTCTTCCGTCCACAGATGAAGACATTTTCTTTATTCAAGAAACTCATGTATATTGATATTATAGTGTTTCAAGCATGTTTGATTCTTAACCCACAGGTAAGAATTAATAATGTCATATCTTTAAAGTTTTCCATGGGGACTGTGTTAATTATGAATGTTTTTTCAATCTGCCAGTCAACACAGCAATGAGCTATAACACCATTGAAACTCTAACTGGCTCAAACTATAAGAAGTGGAAGCAAGACCTTGAAATATCACTAGGACTGCTGGATTTCGATATGGCAATTAGGGAAATTGCACCAGAAATACCTGAAGCAGATGCAGCAGCAGATGTCAAGGCTTATTATGCTAAGTGGGAGAAGGCCAACAGGATGGCCATTCTAATCATGCTGAGATCAATGTCACCATCTGTTAGAGGAGGCATTCCACCTTCAAACAATGCTAAGGAATTTTTGGAATCCATTGCAATGAAATTCAGGGAATCACAAAAGGCTGAGATAGGTTTTCTGATGAATCAGCTCACTGATATGCAGTATGATGGACAAGGTTGTGTGCGGACTCACATTCTCAATGTAATTGATGTTGGGACAAAGCTGAGAACTTTAAATGTGAGTGTGGATGATAACGTGCTGGTTCATTTTGCTCTTAATTCTCTTCCTGCTGATTTCAAACAATTGAAAAGCACTTATATAGCACAAAAGGAAATCTGGACCTTGGACGAATTGATTACCATATGTGTGCAAGAAGAGCACAACATCAAGAGAGAAAAGACCCAGAACCATGTCAATCTTTTTCAAGCCAATCTTAGAGAAAACCAAAACACTCAACCTGCTGCTAAGACCCACCTTGCAGGAAAAGCTGGAAATAAAAACAACTCTAAGCTGGGCCAGACTAAGTGTTTCTTTTGTAAGAAATCAGGACATATGAAGAAGGATTGTAGGAGGTACAAGCGTTGGCTAGAAAAGAGGAAAGCTAAAGGTAATGTTATGGTTTGTTTTGAGTCTAATTCAATAGAAGTTTCTACTGATTCTTGGTGGATTGATAGTGGTGCAACAATTCATGTCACTAATTCTTTGCAAGGGTTCATAACCAAGAGACCACCAAACAAGGATGAGGTGAAAGTGTTCGTAGGCAATGGAGAAAGGCTCAAGGTGGACTTCATTGGCTTAGTTAGGATTGAATTAGAATCAGGCTTTATTTTGGATTTAGTTGATGCAGTATATGTACCTTCCATTAGAAGGAATTTAGTTTCGGTTAGTAGGCTTGTTAAATCAAATTACAATTTTGAATTTGATCAATTTGGATTTAATATTTTCAGAAATAAAGTGTTGGTTGGAAATGGTTTTTGTTTGTTTCGATTAAACTGCAAGCAGACTTGTTCAACTATTTATTCAGTAAGCAGCAAATTGAACTCAAATAAAATGGTATCTTCAAAGATTTGGCATCTCGAAAGAAAGAATGAACACCTTTTGCAAAGAATTAGTGTTGCCACCACTTGATTTAAATGACATGGAAGACATATGCATTGAATGTGTAAAAGGAAAACTGACAAATGCAAGAAAGAAAGGTGCAGTTAGAAGCCAAAATCTGTTGGAATTAATACACACAGACATTTGTGGACCTTTTCCTAACGAAACACATGATGGATTCAAGTATTTTATAACATTTACAGATGACCACTCACGTTTTGGCTATGTATACTTAATTGCTGAAAAATCCAATGCACTTGACATGTTCAAAATTTACAAAGCTGAAGTTGAAAATCAGTTAAATCTTAAAATCAAAGTTGTAAGGTCTGATAGGGGAGGGGAGTTCTATGGTAGATTCAATGAAGCAGGAAGAAATCCAGGCCCTTTTGCAAAATTCTTACAGCAAGAGGGTATTGTGGCTCAATACACAAACCCAGGTACCCCTCAACAGAATGGAGTAGCAGAAAGGAGAAATAGGACCTTAAAAGACATGGTAAGGAGTGTGATGTGTTGTTCTAACCTTCCCATTTTTCTTTGGGGAAAAGCTTTGAAAGCTGCTAACTACATTCTAAATAGAGTACCAACTACGAGTATAAACCAGATCCCTTTTGAGATTTGGAACAAAAGAAAGCCGAGCTTAAATCACTTGAGGGTTTGGGGCTGCAAAGAAGTTGGACTCAAAAACCACCAGCTGTTTCTTCATAGGTTATCCAGATAGAACGAAAGGGTATAGGTTTTACTGCCCCAATAACACTACTAGGTTTGTAGAAACTCATAGGGCTATATTCATAGAAGATGAAGGTGTAAGAACTGACCAAGAAGGTTTTATTTTTGATGAGCTACTAGATAACAATGAGAATCAATTAGAGATGACTAAAAGTGATAGGTTCTTAGTCTTACCTCATGGTTTTTTAAATAGTGAGGAACCTATAGAAGATGGTAACAATTCTCCACCTCCTGAACTAATTCATGAGCAACCATTAGTAAACCATGCCAATCCACCAAACCAGAACAATAACTTGGAATTAAGAAGGTCATAAAGAGAAAGAAGATCAGCTTTGCCTAATGACTACCTAGTCTATCTACAGGAATCCGAGCATGACATCAGCAACATAGATGATCCAACAACCTTCAGGCAGGCCATGTTTAGTGATCAAAATGGTAAATGGTTGGCTGCTATGAAATCAGAATTAGAATCAATGAAAAAGAATGGGGTTTGGAAGTTGGTAGAGCTGCCTCTAGGATGTAAACCTGTAGGTTGCAAGTGGATTTTTAAGACCAAGAAAAATTCCAAAAGCCTTATTGACAGGTACAAGGCAAGGTTAGTTGCCAAGGGTTTCACACAGCAAGAAGGGGTAGACTACAATGAGACCTTCTCACCAGTGTCCACAAAAGATTCATTTCGAGTTATAATGGCACTAGTGGCACATTTTGACCTATCACTTCATCAAATGGATGTGAAAACTGCATTCTTGAATGGAAACCTTGACGAAGATATATACATGCAGCAACCAGAAGGTTTCGTTCAAGAAGGGGAGAAACATTTGGTTTGCAAGCTGGATAAATCCATTTATGGATTGAAACAGGCATCTAGACAATGGTATCTGAAATTTGATGAACTGGTGAGGTCACATGGCTTCATAGAAAATCCAGTGGATGAATGCATCTATCTAAAAGTCTGTGGGAGAAATTTTATAATTTTGATTCTATATGTAGACGACATTCTCTTAGCTAGTAGCAACTTAACTTTTTTGCATGACACCAAAATGTTCTTGTCAAAGAGTTTTGAGATGACTGATTTAGGAGAAGCTTCATATGTATTAGGTATTGAAATACACAGGGATAGAAAGAGAGGTTTGCTCGGATTATCACAAAAGGGTTACATTGAAAAGGTGCTTAAAAGATTTAACATGGAGACTTGTGCTGGGGGTGAAGTGCCTATTTCAAAAGGAGACAAATTTAGCAAATTACAGGCACCTAAAACAACCCAAGAAAAACAAGAGATGACTGACAAGCCTTATGCTTCATTGGTAGGTAGTCTTATGTATGCTCAGGTATGCACCAGACCTGACATCTCTTTCCCAATAAGTGTCTTAGGGAGGTTTCAATCTAACCCAGGTCAAGCACATTGGGTGGCTGGCAAAAAGGTAATGTGATATTTGCAAAGAACCAAAGACTACAAACTAGTGTATAAGAGAAGTGCAAATCTGGAATTGGTAGGATACGCTGATGCTGATTTTGCAGGATGTGTGGACTCACTAAAATCAACCTCAAGTTTTGTGTTCTTATTTGGAGGTGGTGCTGTTTCCTAGAAGAGTGTAAAACAATCTCTTATTGCTGCATCCACTATGCAGGCAGAATTTATTGCCTGTTATGAAGCCACTCTACAAGCAATTTGGCTAAAGAATTTTATTTCAAGCCTACAGGTGGTGAACTCAATTGAGAAACCTATACAGTTATGGAATGACAATAGTGCAGCAGTATTTTTTACTAAAATCAATAAGAGGTCTTCAGGAACTAAGCACTTGGACATTAAATACTTGTTAGTAAGAGAGAAAGTGAAGTAGGGACATACCAGACTTGAGCACATCAACACGGGCTCCATGATTGCTGATCCACTAAATAAAGGGCTTCCAAATGTGGTTTTCACAGGCATGTAAAAAGCATGGGGCTACTAGCAAGTTTTGATGATGCCTCAGATTAGTGGGAGTTGTGTTTTAGTTCTTTTTTTACTAATAGATTATTGTTTTGGGTCTTGACTGACATTTTGAGCTTTTTTTTTCAATGAATGTTGGTGATTTCATTCAGTATTTTGTTTATTTTGAGGCTATTAAAATTTTCCAATATTGACATTCTATTCTTTCGATAAATGTATATAGCAGCATGCCATTATGCAGTATAGCTAGCAAATAAAGTGACTGCATAAAACATGAATACATGAAAGTGTCTGCCCTGTGGCAGATCGAGATCTTGGTAATCTCTAAAGGGGACTTAGAAAGGGTTATGAAATTCTGTAATCCTAGTCTTGACGGATGCCTCATGTGGGTTTAAAAAATGGATATGTGTGGTTATAAAGACCTTGAGTGACTATCATTCAATGTGTCTTGATAATTCAATACCATTTTTTTTTTCTGACAGTGGCTTGATTTAAGGAATTAAGTTAAGTTGAGTTGAGTTTCAATATGGCCATTACAGTAATCAACATTAGGCCTTAGTGATTATTTGACCAAGTGGGAGAATGTAAGACTTTTGTGTCTTAAAGCCATAAGGTTTTGGTCTTCTAATCACATTAGGATTAAAGGCTATAGTGTTTGATTAGGAACTCACATCAATTGATCATTTAGTCCTTGCATGCTATAAGGTTTCGGTAGCAGAGGACTTAATAAGTTTTTCCTTACCTTGTGGACTTAGGATTACCTATTGATATTGCAAAAGGTCACTCAAGTGATTCTTGATGGGAATGACACTTGAAGTGATGCATTATAAATAGAGGTCCCTCTTCTAACGATCAAAGACACTCATTAAGGCATTCAACCCCATCTGGAATAAGAGATTAAGGGATCGTCTTGAGGAGAAGAGCTCTATAGCAGGGTATCCATTTTTCTGGTGCTGCACTTTTGGTTTCGGGTCAATTTCAATGGCACTCCCAGGTTTGTGTTTTAGTTCATGTGCACTAATATGGTATAACAAACGATCCATCGACGCAACTCTGTCGGATCGGATCTTACCATCGGATCCGATCCGAACCAGTCATGTCGACTTATCGTGAGAAGCAAGGTTTGCAAATTCACCAGTCATTCGGATCGGATTCTGAATTTGGATCGGAATATGTCTGAATGTCTTCCTTCGACAAACTACCTATTCGTTTGCTCTGTCATCTTCGTGTTCGGATCGGAATCAACTGCCTTCTGATCCGAACACTGCGTGGATGTACTGAACTTCCCCACAGGTCTACCACCACTGGAAGCCCCACTCGGATCGGAGTGATTAAGCCTCGACTCATCCTCTTCCGAGCCAAGCACAAACCCAGATGGTAGTTATTGCGCCTAACACTCCAAAGGTAACTTTATGCTTTGCATTTATGGCCTTTCCACTCTGCCTTGCTTTCCATTTAATGCATGCGACTTGCAGCCCTTCGCTAACCATCCCTCTTGCATTAAATAAGAAACCTGTCAGTAATCCAGCCTGTTCTGCAAACTTAGCCTCTAAGACCTATGATCAGCCATGATCACACCTACAGGCCAGCCAAAATATCCCAATCCCTTTGCCTATAAGTAAGAGCACAACCACAAGGCAGGAGGACACAGATATCTGAGAAAAACTAGCCCAAGCTCTGGAAAAGCTTACCCAGAAACCTGACCTCTTTTCCTTCATATTCTTCCCAAGCTCTTGCTGTGTTATTCAGCACTTCTTGCATCCTCCTTCTTGCATCTCTCTGACTTTGCCATCGGAGTACCTCTGGCCAGTACCACACCGGTGCCCTTTTCTGTTCATTGTGCAGGAAGAGATCCAGAAAACAATCAGTTGTCGCGCTCGGATCGTCCGCTCGGTCGCTCAACTCACCACGTCACCAACAACCCGCATTTAAGTTGTGTGTAAGGATCATCGACAGATTTTTGCATCAACACATCCCTTTCATTTAAATGACAACCTTGATTTTCTCGCTGAAGCTCATCAAGTCAAAGAAAATTTCAAATGGATTGGAGGCTACGGCTCTCAACTTGCCATACAACACGAAACAAGATGCATGGGATCCCCTAGAGCCAATTCATCCTTCAGACCATTGTCCACCTACCAACCCAACATAATTATCCATCACATACTCACATACTCACATACTTATATATAGTGATACATACCAGCATGGTCAACATGAAATCCGACCGTTGAAAAATATTGGGTCCCTTCTCCCAGAGAAAGCTGTCCCCTCTCGACGGTGATGATGTTGCCTCCAACGTGGTCTCTAGCCTCCATTAGTATGAAATCAGAACGACGTTGTTGTGCTTGGTGGCCAGCGCCTGAGCGGTACAGAGCCCGCTCATCCCACCTCCTACCACCACGCAGTCAATGGCACCCGACTACCCACCTTCTATGTTGAACTCTAGTGAAGGAATGGTGGAGCACTCTTTGGCAACAGAGTAGCATCGCCATTTGAGAGTGGTGAGTAGGTTTGGTTGGTTTGGGGCCCACCAAATAGAGGGAAGTTGGTGACTATGAAGGCATGGGAAGAGACGAGGCTGAGAGGAGAAGAGGCTAAAAGGTTTCTGAGTCTGCCATGGCCATTGGCAGAGATGAATGAGAGAAAGAGAAGACGTGAGGCACGCGGGTATTATTGTCTACCTATCAGGGGTCAATTTTGTCCGAAATAAGGCAAAGAGCTATAAAAGATTAGAATAGGAGGAAGGGGCTAAAAAAGTGTTTTTGGTATTAATTAGGTATATTTAATAAAATTACCCATTTAATTTTGAGTATTTTCAGTGTGAATTTTCTTAGAAAATAATGTTAAAAATTTCTTTGAAAACTTATTTTTGTTAACAAAAGCAAAGGGTAATTTTATTAAATGTACCTAATTAATACCAAAAACACTTTTTTAACCCTTCCCTCCCATCCTAATCTTTTATAGCTCTTTGCCTCATTTCGGACAAAAAAAGCCCCGTGATAAGAAGACAATAATGCCCCTTTTAAGAAAATGTGCCTCACCCCTTCTTTTTCTCTCATTCATCTCTACTAATGGCCCTAGCAGACTCAGAAATCTCTTGGCCTCTTCTCTTCCCATGCCTTCAGAGTCACCAATCTCTCTCCATTTGGTAGATCCCAAACAACCAAACCCACTCACCACTCCCAAATGGCAATGCTACCAAAGAGTCCTCCACCATTACTCTACTGGAGTTTGACGTAGAAGGTGGGTAGTCGAGTGAGGTTGATTGTGTGGTGGTGAGCGGTGGGATCAACGAGCTCTGCATCGCTCAGGCACTAGCCACCAAGCACAACGACGTTCTGAATTTGATACTAATGGAGGCCAGCAACTGCGTTGGAGACAACATCATCACCATTGAGAGGGATGCCTATCTCTAGGAGGAAGGACCCATCAATTTTCAGCCATCAGATTGCATGTTGACCATGTTGGTATGTATCAATATGTATGCTCTCTATCTGTATGATGAAATGTCTGAATGATTGATTGTTTGTGATTATGTAACTGTGTGTTGGGTTGGTAGGGGTATAGTGGTTTGAAGGATGATTTGGTTATGGGGGATCCCAATACACCTTGTTTCATGTTGTGGAATGGCAAGTTGAGGCCCGTAACCTCCAGTCCATCTGACATTTCTTTGACTTGATGAGCTTTGGTGGGAATCAAATTTTGTGATAATGGAAGCTCATGCCAAATAGAAATGCCATTCAATATTAGAGAATCATAGTAAGTGGTCTAATTGAACATGCATATGTTGATGAGATGTTTACTTAGCATTGAAAGTAAATTGCTTTTGTCTTTAATATCATGCAAGTTGTATTAATCTTCCTATGTCAAACTTGTTACCAGTCCAACTTACAACATTACTATTACCAAAATAGCCATTGAAAAATGTGTTGTTAATCTTTAATTCAATGAAATTTTTGACATTGATATCTCATTTACGTACCTAAAGGATCCAACTTATACACAAATTACTGAGAATGTAAGTAGTTTAAATTATGTGTTTAATAATATTTTCTTGATTCTTAAGTTTGTTTTACCAAATGAGTTTTTCTATTTTGTATTTTTCAATTCAACACAATGATCAAACGTAGGCAGAGTTTGAATAATTTTGATATCCATTTTGAATATTGCTATGATACAAGGTAATTTCTATCACAAGTTAAACTTTGTTTGCCATTTTCTCTTTCCAAATCCTCAAGCATTAATTTAATTTTCTACTTAGGCCAAATCAAAATGTGACTTTGACAATAAAAGGTGAAAAGCAGTTTGATCTCATTGATCCACTAGTACGTATTTCGGTAATATTACATTTTTAGTATTTTTGATTCCTACTTCTGCATCGTGTCGAGCTTATATAACTACGTTAGGTTATAATGTTCATTTTTTGTATTTTTGTTTCTCCAGTTACATTTTCCCTTTATTTAGTCTTGCTTTTCTCTCAAAACCGAGCTTTATAATAAGGTAAAAGGACTTAAACCTAGTTGTGAACCCTGTGAAATCCTTCTGACAATGTATTTGAGTATGTTTGATTGTTTGACAATGACAAGGACATTAAAAGTTCTAATTTTTCACACAAACCCCATTTTGTTAGATAATGATAGCCACTGACCTTCATGTGGTTTTTTTGGAAACTGTATCTTTTGGCAAAGAATCTTGAGTTTGTTTTTAGTGAGTTAAAACTAGAATCCTAATAGTCGTTTCAAGACAAGAATCACACCGATTTGACCATAGATGTATTTTTGGTGCAATTTCTAAGTATGCCCTGAAATCCTAAAAACTAACAGCACCACTCTTTTTATACACCTATATTCTCATTTGTTATTGAGTTACTTGCAACTTTGTTTTTGGCTAAGATTGTTGGGATAATATTAGAACACTCAAAACAAACATTTCCTTTTAAAAAGTTATGGTTTAGAGCTGTCTAGATTTGAATATTAAATTTGCTAAACTACTTCTTCACATATTAGGTTCAAGATTCACACCGTTTTACATATCATTTTTACACCTCTTCGACAAGGCATGCATCGAAATGATGCCGACATCGTGTCGACACACAAAATTTTAACTAACTGCAGTAAATGTCTAATTGGCTATAGCAAATGTCTACATCATGTGCTGACACGCAGCCGTGTCAGCATTGTGTCAATGCCCTGTCGAAAGGGTGTAAAAATGGTAATAAAAAAGGTGTGGATCTTGAACTGGACCCATGCTTCACAATACAACATTACATGAAGTTCATGTTTTCTTAGCTTTATTTGAAAGAAACCTAAAATGATAAATACAAGTGCAGGTATAAGTATATATGAATATTTATTTACATCAGTGTTTGATATCACTTTTTGTTCACTCATTTCAATCAACTTGTCTTGGCATGACTCTATACGTCCAATATTACTCATTCCATGCAATAGTTTTGATGGAACTCTTAGCATATCTTCTTTTTTGCAGTTCAAGGATGGAATGAGGAGAACCAACATTTGGATGTTGTTATACAGCCTTTTTTTTTAGAACCCAAATATTTTACATTTGTTATTTAAGGATAAATGTTATTGTGACATTAGTGCAGTATCACTAATGAAGATCTGAGTTCATTTGTAATTTCAATTCATTTAACAAGAAACGAGTTTGTAGTTCTTCATTTGCTTTTTTTAATACTTTTATCATTCAAGAAACACTATAATATCACTCGACAAATGCTATAATATCACAAATAAAGCATTAATTAAGACCAATAAAAAATTTATTATAGCATTTATAAAATGCTATGCAAAACACACAATAGCATTTCTTTTCTGTTGTAAAAAATATTGATGATAGCATTTGAAAATGCTAAATAGATGTGGAAACTATCAAAAAGTTTGATCTATTATTGGGTCCACTGTCATAGCTTTTTTTATAACACTATTTTTGGCTTTTATAGTATTTTTTTGAATGCTAAGAAGACAGTTTGTGTTGTACTAATTGCTCTCTATGTCTATCTTTTTTAGCAATTAAAATTTGAGGTTGAATCGGTTGATACTTTATTTGGGTTACACATTTATATCATGCATACATGTAATAAATTTTTGATAAACCAAATTTCTTTTGTGCTTTAATCAAGTCTTCTTGTTACTTCCTTATAGTTTTTTAACTGCAAGTAATTTCAGTAAATCCCAAAAAACATTCCTGGAGTTTCTAGTATATTCAAGTCTTCTTATATTTTCTCACTCGGTTACTATTTCATTGGATTGTCTGCTATAATGTAACACCCCGTACCTTTCAAAGTGGTTTTGAAAAGTTTTTTAAAGGTTTTTGGGATTTTATTTGGGAAGTAAAACGGTTTGGGCGTTTTTCGAATTTTAAAGTTGGGCAAAAAGTTGACTTTTTGTTCGGGAGGACTTTTCGCGTTGACTTTGGGTTCGTTGGAAAGGTTTCATCCTCACAAGTTTGTAGACACGTAGCACGCGTCAAACGGAGCTACGGTTTGAAAGTTACGGACGTGTGAAGAGAGGGGCAAGTTTGTAATTTTGAAAAGTTGGTTTTTAAAAAGGGCACATAACCCCAGAAAAACACAGCATTTTCTCTCTCCTTTCTCCCGAAACTTCTCTCCCTCTCGTGATTCTCTCTCCCAGCCGCGCCTTTCGTTGGCACGTGGGGGCGCGTCCGGCGGCGGGCCGGCCTGGTTTTTTGGCTCTCCTCCTTCTTACCTCCGGTGGTGGCGCCTCCTCTCGAAACAGCTCGGAAAAAGAAGAATTGCACGTGCACAGTCGGCGTCACGGCGGCGATCTCGGCGATTCCGACGACGACGCGACCTCCCACCTGCCCAGATCTCTTCCTCTCGTTGAGCCCAGCGTGTTGGTGGGTTCGATTGACCCGTGGGACCGCCGTGGGCGGCAGATTGAAGCTAGGGAGGCCGGCGGCTTTCCGGCCAGTTTTCTTCCTTTTCCGGCCACTTTTGGCCGTTGACCCAGGTTTGAGAATCAATCCCCTCGATCTCCTCTACATCCATGTGTAGTTCGTTTTAGCTAAACGTGACTTTCGTTTTTGGCAGTTGACCACCCGTTGACACCGCGAGTCCCGCCGCGTGTGGTGGTTTCAGTGACCCAGTTTTTGTGTTTTTGGCCTCGAGCCAACCAGCCAAGCTTGTGGGTGAGCTTCTTGACCTTTCGTGTGCTTTCCGAGGTCGGGCAACCCCCGTGCGTGGTGGTTCCCGCCGTTTCAGTTGTTTGTTGGCTTGGTTAGCAGATTGTTTGTGAACTCTGTTGTTGTTGCTTGGTTTGTCTGGTCTTAACAGGTACACGGCACGGGAATTTGTATTTCCGATGCTGTTATGCTACCGGATTTTAGAATCCGAGCAAAGGAGCCACAAAGGACACGAAGGGCAGTTCGGTCTTTTCGTGCGGAACACTGTGAGTGAACCTAGGATCCTTTAACTCTCAGTTTAGTTGGTTACTTGGCTGTTTTGAGTGCTTGTTTGTTTGGTTGCTGGTTACTAGTTAAGATGGGTACGAAATTAGGAATGGAATTTCCGAGGATTTAAAGGATTGATTGAGGACTAAGTAAGGATTTAGTGGTTTGTTGAGGACCGGTGAGTCCAGGTGGAGACTTTTGGTTAGGATTGGGATTCCCGGGGGTTTAAGGTTATTGCTTTTTAAGGTGTTTTAGTGTAAATTGTTGGTTTTGGGAACTGATTTTGAGAATTCAGTTTCTTCTTGGATAAAATTAAGATTTGATTTTACTTATCAATTTTTGGTAACGTTGGTTCTTTGAGAAAGGATTTAATTTTAAGTTTGAGTTTTGATTAGTTTTCTCGTTATATCAAAAAAGGGTTTGGAACCTGGATTTTGGTGTTTGAACTGAAAATGTTCTTTTCGGATTGGTACTGTTTTCAAAGCACCCAGTTGGTACTCGTTCAGCTTCTCAGATTATACAGGTCTTTGGGACCCATCACGGCACACACTTAGGCTTTGGGCCGTGTGTCGGGATGCCTTGTCCTTTGGGGGCGGCCCTGCGTGCATGTACAACAGTTTTTGGCCCTGCATGTGTATGACAGACTCTGGCTCTGCACATGTACGGCAGGATATTGGCCCTGCATGCGTACGGCAAGTCGTAGGCCCTGCGCATGTACGGCAGGTTAGCTGGATGTGGATTAGGTGACGGTTTTCTTAACTTGGCATTTTACAAATTGGTTTGATTATTAAAGTATAGTACTTGTTTTATAATTTGAGACTTTGACCAGCTTTATTGTTTTCTAAAAGAGTTTGCAAAATGGATTTAAAACGCGGATTTCTACAAAGAGTTTTCAGTGGATTTTATAAAATGCTTTTAAGCTGGGGCATTTTAAAGAGTGACAGTGAGGTGTTGAGGATTTCTAATTTAAAGGTTTAGGCGAGAATCGGTTACCGTGGTTTGAGTAATAGAGGTTATTTGAGATCAAGGGTTTAAATGAGGGTTGATTCTAAGTTATTGGGAAAGTTCGTTGGTTTCTAAGTTTGAGCTTAAGGTGTAACTTGAGGAATCTATTTGAGGATAGTGGTAAGATTAATTGAGGTTTAAGTTGGTTCTGAATGGATATTGAGGATTCCAAGATTATTGGAGAATCTAGTGGGATTCTAAGTCAGGACCTTGTGGTGTAATTCGAGGTGATTTCCAGTTTAGGGGATCAATTGAGGATAATTGAGGTATTACAGATTTGGGACAGTGAATTGGATTGGTTAGAGGTTTGATGATCAGGTTAAGGATTATGATTTATGATTTGTGGTTTGATTGTGATTCGAGGCTTAGTGATTCGAGGCTTAAGATGGATTGTGATTTGATTATTTTACTGAATTATTAATTTGAGTTTAATTTGATGTTTACAGTAGTTTCACTCATACGAGCTCTAGTAAGCTTACCGGGTTTGTGTTTAAACCCGGTGCACCTGTGGTTGGGTGCAGGGTTCGGTTTTGCAGGTTGAGCAGGCTGAGGAGGCAGTGGGACCAGAAGTGTTTCAAAAAATTGTTTTACAGTTTGATTTTTATGTAAAATGTTTTACAACTTGTTTTTATAATTGTGCTTTTGAAATTTACAGTGGTTTCAGTAAATTATTTTATATTCATGGCTCACAGTTTCAAAAAAAGGGCCCACAGTTTCAGGAAACAGTTCCAGTTTTCAGGTTCAGTTGGTGTTCACGTGCCCGAGGGTCGGGACGTGACAATTACTCCTCATTTTTTCTAGTCTATGTAGATTATTGTGAGTGAGGCATGCAAGGTGGTAGATGTTGATCCTCACACTAGAGGCTATCATTCCAATGTTCTAGTAGTCATTTGGAGTTCATTAGCATAACCATGTCACAGTTTCCCCATTCTGAGTTCTTATTGTTCACCTCAGGGTTACAATATAAAAGAAATAAATTTAATAAATTTATTCTATTAGAAAGCTTCCTTTGCAATTTTTTCTTGTTGTACATTTGTACATTTATTAATATGAACAATACATTTCTAGAGAGAATATTTGTAAATTTTGAAATATGTGGATGTCGACAGAGCGATGACGGTGCCAACACGGTGCCAACACAAACTGGCTACAGCACATCTGAACTGGCTGCATCATATGAACTGGCTGCAGCACGTGTCGTTACTATCTAGATGTCTTGTCAGCGCTATGTTGGCACCCATAATTTTTGAAATTTGTGGATATAATCTATAGAGAAAATCTCTAATATGAATCACATAATTTGACAACTAGTTTATTATGAGTAATATAATTTTAGGAATTTTTATTAAATAGGTTGTTTTTAACTTTTAATATCCTAAATAACTTTTTTAACCCTCCTCAGCTCTCAAACTATTTACTCTTTGGACAGTTTATGGACTAAAACACTATTTAGTTGCCATATAGTTGACACTTTGTCGAACAAAAATTAATTTTAACAAAAATATATAAACTAGGCTGTAGTACCTTCTAAATGGTTGTGCTAACATTTGTCGACCATGTGTCGATTGTACGTCCACCATGTGTCGACTATTTATCGACTATCAAAGTTCAGATATATAACGTACAACAAACCCATATTAGAATTTCAAATATGTAATAAAAACCTAGATCGAAATTTTATTTCTAAAACAACAAACCCCTGTCAAATTTCATACTTGAAACAACAAGCACAAATTGAAATTTTAAATCTACAACAACAAACTCATACCATCACAGATAGAGGGAAGCAATATTTATAACCATATAAATGAACAACCAAAAGACAAAGTACAAAAAGGTGGTGCTACAAACCCATATAAATCAAACTTGTCTTATTTGTGTAAATGTTTATGAACAATCAATAACCCATAAATCAAACAAAATTTATTAGAAAATTAATTATTGATTCAATAAAAAATTAAAACGTTTCATAATTCAAAGTGACAAAAAAAATTAACACAATTCTTTTTCTTTTCTTCCTCATCAAATAGCTCTCCCCTTGCTAGCTTTTCGTACAAAGCAGTATTCTTCTCCAATGCCACATAGCTGGCTGATCCATTATTAACGGCTTTCGCCTCAAGCTTGTCCTTGCATTTTAACAAAAAAGTAATAATAATTGATATTAGCTTAAAGATAAATTAACAACTAGAGATAGATAATTAAACAACCAGTTCTTCTCTAGAGAGAATGACTGCATTTTTTAAAATTTTCAGACTCTGATACAGTCATGGGGTAGATAGTGTGTTGACACAAAATTCTAAAATTTAATGAAACACATTAGGACTTGCTATAACACATCATCTGTGTCGACCCCATGTCTGTATTGTGTCGGCACTGTGTTGGTGTTCGCAAAATTTAAAAAATGCAGTTATTTTCACTTAAGAAAATCCCATTAAACAATAGTCAATCGTGTTTCCTAAAGTGATAATGGCAAGTGAAATTTTTAGTTTAAACAAAGTTACAAAATGCACTGATGTATTTACTCAAAATGGAATATGTGATATACAACCTTCAATTTCTTCAAATAACTTAGCAAGCACAATAAACTATAGGCAATTGTTCCCAAAATAGAGAGTTAAACACCCAAAAAAACTCATTATAATCAGATAACAATGAGAACCCAAGTTGACCAAAACCAAACCATAATCAATTCGCAAAACCCTACAAAATTTCTGGAACTTTGCTTATGCCTTTTAGTTCTATATTAATTCTAATATTGCACTTTAGAACTTATAAATGAATTCTTTCAAAATCCAATGAAATCTATATTGAACACACTCCTTAATTTCTAGACCAAGCTACGCTTTGGGTTTGTACCTAACTCAAACACATTTGGTTTTGTAGAATGTGGCTTTACAGAACCATCTCCAAAATGAAAGTTCTGCACATGATTGAATTGTGTCACAACATAACCAACAACATCATTAGTACAGCAAGAAACATCATTGCTGCCCAAACCATCTTAGCACATCTCTTCAAAGGTTTGCAGTGGCTGAGAAGAATCTTAGAAAAAGTATCCTTCTCCGACATTCCACATGACCTTCCATTCCCATATATACATTTACTATGTTTTGTATATGAATGATCAATTTTGACAGGTTCCACCACTTCATAATTGTTATTGGATATGAAATGATCTATTTTGAACATATGAAATAATTTTTTCACAACTTCAACAAAGATCTAAATTTGTTTACTACTTGGTTGATTACCTCATTCACAAGGCTAGATATCCTTTTACCAACATCATATAGAACTGATGTTGTTGAGAGCAAATTGATCAAGGAGGAAAATTGAGCTCAAGCTATTGTTGTTGGGATTTTGTTGGAAATTTTCAAGAGCTGTGCAAGCATCACCTAAGAACCTAAAATAGAAATAATGGTTTTTCTTTTAATTTGGGTTCTCATTGTTATAATCAAATAACAATGAGAACCCCAAATTGACCAAAATCAACCTTAATCAATTCCCAAAACCCAAAATCCATAATTATACCAATACAATAAAAGACAAACCATAATTAAGGAAATGAAAATGAAAATGAAAACCAGAAAACAAATCCAGAAGAAGAAAAAGAAATAAACATACTTGAGGCAACAGGTGTCGACGCCAGAGTTCTTGGAGGAGAAGGCGTCATGGTTGGTGATCTTCTTCTTAGTGCAATGGAATTCGATGTTAGGGCTACCAAGTTTCTTGGACTTCTTGAACTCTTTCTGGGATAACCATAAAAGTCCTAAGACTCTTCCACAACTCAATTCACCCAACAACCATAAACCATTGACAGAGAAGAATGTGAAAAAGAGAAGGCACGCTGTTAAACTAGAGAGAAGAAGATGGTCATAAACCATTGGGCATTTTGGTCTTCTTATTAGGGGGCATTTTTGTCCAAATTAGGTTAAAGAGCTATAAAAGATTAGAATGGGAGGTAAGGGTTAAAAAAGTGTTTTTGACATTAATTGGGTACATTTAATAAAATTACCCAAAGCAAAAAGGATTTTATTTAATTTTTTTTTTCAAAGGCAAATAAAAAGTTACAACTCACATTTACATAAAAAATAACAGTCATTTTATGGCTTTCCTCACATGGACTTGTGAAATATTAATACAAACAAGCATAAAGATAAACAATTTTTTAAAAATAAAAATATGATTGCCTCACGTTGTTTTTTCTTTCTTTTTTTTCTATTTTTATGTGATGGTAGGTCTTCTTTCAGTATGAATTCGATGTGTGAATTTACATTATTTTTTGTTAAAAAGTTGATAAATTTCATATATATAGGATTCGGGTTTAGGATTAAGGGTTAGGTTTAGAGTTTATATAGAGTTTGTAATTTAGGATTTAGAGTATAGAATGGCTTATGGAGGTTGTATGTTAGATTTTAATTTTAAGATTTTAGGCTCTCATAACTAAAACCTAATATAAAACCGACAAAACAGGTAGATGAGAATATACAGGTACTTTTTTTCAGTTGTAAAATTCATATGGGTACAAGATAGAGATGAAAACTTCAAATGGTTACAAGGTACTTTTTTCTTGTTGCAAAATTCATATGGGTACTTCTTTAGGGTTTAAAGGTGATTTTTTTAATTTTATTTTTTATTTTTAAGATGGTGGAGGTTAAAGTCATAATGGTTGAGTACAATTAGACTGAATAAATTCAAAATTTATCCTACGGATTAAATAGATTAATCCCATAATTTTTTTCCATTTAGGATTCTTAAATTATAAAATGAAAGACTACATTTAAAACTTAAAAAGACATAAATTGTTAATCTAAACACAAAAATGTTGAAGTACTATATCTAAAAGAGCGGTTCTATTTCCACCTCCTTATCTTATTTTCTCACCTACCTTATTTTTACATCCACCATTCTATTTGAAAAAAATATTATAACATTTTTCACACCCCCTCATTATACCTATAATATCCTTTGATATACAAACTAAAACACCCACTTAATACTCTTTCTATCTCTTTTAACTATTATCCTACCCACCTTTAAATAAAAAAAAATTTCTTTCAAAATTGAGCTGAAATTCATATCAAATTGTTGAAGCATTTCTTATGAGAATGGGAAACAATTTGATATGAATTTTTGGTTACAAAAGATGGAACTCATGTTCTTTGGTAGCAAGTGAACTTAAATGAAAATTAAAGTTGAATGACCATAGCAGTTGATCAATGGTCCATGGTTTTGCCCCCATTCATCTGTATAGTTTGGCCGAAAATTTGATACCATTTAAAAGGCCATGCTTTTTTTATCTTATTTACGCTTTTGCCATTGTTCTTCTTTATATTATATCTTTTCGCATTACACGTGGCACCAGGACATTCAGTGAACAAAATTCATTATCCAATGTTGTTCCAGTGAATTATACATGTAAGTATAATTCTATTTTGCCAATAAATTGTTTCCAATTATGTCATATTTAACTTTAGCGGTTTTGAAAGAAAGAAAAAAAAATTTATTTTTAAGGTGGGTGAGATAATAGTTAAAAGAGGTGAAAAGAATGTTTATTGAGTGAGTGTTTCAGTTTTCATATTAAAGGGTATTACAGAATAATGAGGGGTATGAAGAGTGTTTTAATATTTTTTTAAAATATAATGGTAGGTGTAAAAATAAGGTGAGTATGAAAATAAGTCAGGGGATGGAAATAGAACTACTCATTCAAAAAAGCTCTTTTATTTATTTATTTATAGAATCTTTAATATTATAACAATAATACTATTCTTACCATAATTTTTATACCATTTTACGTGTTATTATTGTACTAGCAGAGTATTTCCTTATTTTAGAGTTTTTATTTTTATTTTTATATATGAATGTCATGTAGATTGCTAAGTAAGATGGTATTAAGATGGTATAAAAATGTGATAAATGTAACATTATTGATACTATAAAGTTGGGAGAAGGGTTTGGTATTACAAACTTCACCAAGTTATGGTTTTTTCCAATAATCTTTTACTAAACTAAAGAGTTAAATTAAACTAATCTAATAAGGTTAAGAATACAAATGTAAAATTAAGTCATTAAAAAAAATTAAGAAATAAAAATAAAAATATTCCACTACCTTATTAGATGGAGAGAGTGGAGAGTTATAAAACATTTAAAGTTTCCAAATTCTTTTAAAATAATTAGTTAAAAAATAAATAATACTAAATAATTAAAAAATTATAATTAGAAAGCTTCATTTGCATATGTGTTGATGCAAAAATCTATTAAGATCTTCACAACAATTTAATAGTGTCGTTTTGATGACGTGGATCAACTGATGGGCTTGATATGTGATCCGAACGCGCCAGTGAACGAGTTCAAGCCATTTCCTACAAGATGATCAATGAGAAAAAGTAGTACTGGTGTTGTACCAGTTGAAGGTAATTCAATGATAAAGTCAGTGTGCGTATGAAGAAGATGAACTAAGAGTAGGTGAAGAACAAGGTAAGAACTTGAGAGAAAATGAAAGAAATAAGATAAATTCTTTTGGGCTTTTCTCTTCAGAGCTTGGACAGGTTTCTTAATTTTTTGTGTGTCCCTTTCCCTAATGAAAGTTCTCTTATTTATAGGCAAAGGGTTTCAGATATTTTTATTTTATTTTTAGGATCTGATCATGGCTAATTGTAGGCATCATTGCCATAGCCATAGCTGGCTAGATGGCTAGCCATGCTTCATTTAATGCAAAGAGGCTTTAATTGGCTGGATGCCATTTGCATTAAATGGATGTGATCAAGCAACGCATATATGCATTAAATGTAAAGCATTAATATACCTTTACTTGTCAAGCGTATTAAATGGTGATAGCGAGGCATTCGGATCGGCAGGAGACGAAGCAGTGGAGGCCATTTCTGAACCGAACAGGCATTCATGCATTGGGCCAATCTGGATATATTCCTTTCCTTCAACACTTTGCTTGGATCGGAGGGTACGTGTTCTAATTTGACCCAAGTCAAAGCGAACGAGAAGATAGACGTCGACGGGCCTTGTGATGATGGATTAGTTCGGCTCAGCTTTGGGGTTGACCACACAATCCGATTCGAACATGAGTAGGTTCCTTTTGACTC
Source organism: Purshia tridentata (assembly GCA_003254885.1). Classification (NCBI taxonomy): domain Eukaryota; kingdom Viridiplantae; phylum Streptophyta; class Magnoliopsida; order Rosales; family Rosaceae; genus Purshia; species Purshia tridentata. The sequence goes on along the minus strand of QANT01002205.1, from coordinate 25,940 downwards.
GAATGACTTGTCGCTAGGTTGTAGTATGGTTGTGTTTGGATCAAAACCTTTGTAGTTGAGTCCGATTCGAGATGTGTTGCCGGAGTTGGCCTTGACCATCATTGGAAAAGTCAAATCCAGGTCTTGGAGTCCATGTGGCCCAAGTTCATTGACTGTTGACTTGTTGGGGATTTTATCCACAAAAAATATGTGTTAGCTTGTGCCAAAAGTCTAGTATATACAAAGAAAACATGCCAAGTTGGTGAAATATTCAAAATGCCGATCTTAGCTATCAATTAATTAAAAAGTTGGAAGTAGAAAATTGAAATATATTCATATAAAAAGTTAATTGGTGCCCAAGTGAGTGCTCTTGGCAGTAATTTATAACCAAAGACTTGTTGCTAAGGATATAGAATCTCATTTTTCGAATTTCAAGCTTTGCATCAGCAGCATCATTATATATAGGATCTTAAGACTACCTCTCCATCCATTGCTAATTTATTTTGTGTTGAACAGATTAAATATTAAGTCTTGTACAACAAAATATGATCTTAATTCTTGTTACACTTATCATATGATTTTAGATTTTTGGTTCTATGCTTTAACTTTAACATATTTAATAATATTTTCTTTATCTACAGAGGATGGTAACCATGAAAATTCTAGTAAAACAAAAATCAGTAATAAAATTAGTAAATGGCTAACAATGCAAGGTTCTACCCACTTGAGTTAACTAGTCGAAACTGACTAATGCAAATTACAATCTCGGCCCAAAAAACTGACCATTACATGTTGCGGGTCCCACACGACAGTACAATTACGTGTACCAATCGTTTTTATTGAGGGTTTTTCTTATTGTACCTTACGGTCCTACTTAATTAACACACAATTACTACATTTTAGTCTCATTTGGTGACGTATAATAGATAGGATAAATATAATAGATAGGATAAATAACTAAATTCATATATATTTAAGAAAAAAATTTATACCTTAAAATTATAACATGTATTAAGATGGACTAATCATAGAAAAAACATATTCCTTCCAATCGCTCCAAAATGGGAGGATTAAATAAGTCATCTTCTTTCCATTTTTTTTTTCAAGTTAGAACACATCATTCATGAATACATATGATTTTAACTATTTATCATATCTAATACCATTCTATGTAGCAAACGAGTCTCTGTCTTTTTATTTTGTTCAATTTTCTTTCTTTCAGTGGTAATTTAATTTAATTTAATTTTAGGAATCTATCTTTACAACGATAATGTTTTCAGAAAAGAAAAATTGACTCTTTAAATTGGATTTTGTTAACCTATGTAGCATTTTAAAGAGTGATATTTATTACTTAGAATTTTTTTACTCTAATAAACTCTTCAAATGTCATTAGTTTATTATTTTTTATCTTTTTATTATTAAATATAGTTTGTTGAGTTTATTAATATTTTAATATTTGAAGAGTTGACTTTGAGTCCCCAATTAAAAGAGCTCATTTGCTATTTCTGTTGGAGATAATTATCAAACATGTCTCTTTAAATTAGGTAGTGTTGATGCAAAAATCTGCTCAGACCTTTGCAAATAATTTAGAAGTGTTGAAATGGTGACATGGTGATCGATCGGTCTCCCGAAGAAGAGCAAAGCACAAGTTGGTTGATGGGTCGGACCTTTGGAGAAGAGCCGAGCCGAGTTGAGATCGGTCCACGAGTGGACGGTCGACGGGCCGGACAGTCAATGAAGAGCCTAGCCAAGCCAAAATCGGTCGACGGGTCGGACGGTTAGTGGTCTGGACGATCGGTGGTCTCAGAAATTTTCAAATAGCCTCCAGCTGACTCCGCTGGGTTTATCTGAATATCATAAATTACTCTTATTTTCCGCAGTAGGGAGGCAAATTTGTGCTGGGTGATTCCAGCTACACGTGTGGCACTATTCTGCCAGAAGCATTAGTTTTTTGGAGGTAGAAAGAAGGGTCTGGTGCTGGGAAGATGTGCAATAATGGCTTTTTGGGTCGTTTTGCTATAAAGGAATAGACAGACATTGAGGATGCAAATGGTGAGGAGGTGAATTACTTGTGGGAGAGGCTTTGGTTCTGGGAATCTCTTTGGGCATAATTGTCATCGAAGTTTAGGGAAAGCTCATTTTCTATTATTTCTCAGATTGGAATGCTGCTATCTATAATGCATTCTGTAGATGTCTTGGATATATTTGTAACTGATTTTTTTTTTTTTTCTTTTAGAAGACACTTTGTCCTCAGTTTTGTAAATTTGAGTCTTGTTTCCTATCAAAAAAATAATAATAATAATCGAGTTTTATGTTATATTTGTAAACTTTAACAGTGACATACATACATGATGACCATTATTTTTAATCAAAAATCTACATGTCATTTGCAAATTTAATGGTCTCATTTATGTAATAGTATTTTTTGTTATTATTATTACTTCATTACAATCTTAAAGCTTGGATATGGTAAGGGGTGTTTCAAAGTTTCTGCGCATGCATTAAAAAATTTAAAGTTTTCTCCAATGAAATTTGTGATCATGAAGTATGCTGTTCCTTGTAAAACTTTGATTAATACTAATTCCATAAATTGAAAAAAACACAGAATTTCATTTTTTTTAATGAGGCATAACTTTTTTTAAAAGAAGTTGAACAAAAAAGAATAGCAATTACTGAGGACAAGGTGTCCACTCAATGTTGTGGTACACAGCTTCTCCTCAATGGTTGTAGTTATTCTTTTTATCAATAATATTTTGTTTAATATATTTATAAAAACTAAAAAAATCTAAAAAGCAGCTTTTGAAATTGTGAAACAATAACAAAGACTGTCTCCTAAATAACCACAGCACTCCAATTAAGATAGCAAAAAAAAGGAACTCCACATAACTCTGAAGAAACAGAAGCCCACAATGAAGACCAAAATCTACTCCTTCCTATCCATCCCAAAAGGCCTCCACCCCATCTCCATAAAATTGTGAAATATCAAAATCCTTGTATTCCTTTTCCAACCAAACTACCCAAACATAGCCATCACACCAAACTTCCATAAAACTTCCCTCTTCTTCAAACCTTGCACTTCTCAAGAGGAAACCTAGTGGGGCAGGATTTAGGCCCAGTTTGGTATTGCTTTTTAAAGGTGAAAATCACTTTTATTAGCAGCGATACTGTGTTTAGGTGTTTGGTAAAATAAAAAATTTCAGCTTTTTAAAAAAAATAACTGTCATTGGAAGCTAAAATGAGAAGTTGGTGTGGAGCAACTTCTCATTTTAGTTTATTCTAGAATCAGTTTAAAGAATCGGTCATATTTAATGAAATTTCTCACAAATGATTATTTTCACAGCAAAAATAAAAGTGATTATCTTTACTGCACAGTAATACCAAACTGGGCCTTAGTATTTGACTCCCTTTGGGCTTACTTGTCTAAACAGTTTGAGGGTGTTCCCTTGAGTTTGATACTTATGGATTGGTCTGCTTTTTGGGAGTAAGAATGTTTGTTTGTTGCAGCCTTTGGCTGAACTAGTGGACTTTTTTTGGGTGGTTTTTTTGTTCTTAATGGATATCTTGTCCATCTTGCTTTTTTTTTTCTGTGAAAAAAACTCCTGCCTGTCTTGTTTTGTGCTCTTCTTTCTTTCATTTTTAATAGAATTTTTGTTCCTGATAAAAAGAAAATTTCATTTTGTGAAGAATTCCTCTTGTACACTATAAGCAAACATATTCCAAATTTTCATGTATATGTTAAAGCTTGATTGTAACGGATGGGGATTGGTACAGATTCAAATAGGCCTTTTGCATATCCAATTTTACTTAGCACAAGGTTCACATAGCAGTGATAAGTCCTTTAAGCTCTTTATTCAGGTACGGCAATATATAACTTTTCTAGAAACTAGAGGTCTTTGTCACATTGAATGTCAGTGCTATCATAATGTAGATGGAACGTTGTGTTTAAACATTTATATATGGTGGAATCAGAGAAATCCTATGATAATTTATCACTGACACTGAGTGTTGTATATTTCTTATTTTCTCACAGTCAAGAGGAAACATTCATAGCCAATACTATCATTATTGTCCACTATAAAAATTGAAAAAAAAAGAAAACAAAATTAAAAAAAAAGAAAAGAAGGGCTATGTTGCTATAACTCTAGATTTAATATTATGGTAAAAGGCTCATAAAAATACCTACTTATTAAGGCTTCACAAGCAGATAGAGTAATTTATTGTTCTAAAGAGTTCCATAGAGTAAGGTGAAACTAACACATTTTGACCTCCAACCCATTCCAGGCAAAGGTCAAGTGTATAATAAGCAATAAGTTGAATCAAATTTACCCATGTCTAGAGTAATAGAATGGGCAAATTGGCTTCAAAATCAAATTTAAGGGATATTGATACAAACCATAATTTGCATCCTGAATTAATAAAAAGGTCAAAGTTTAAGTCATATTTAAAACATTTTCCCAATCCATGTCACAGAAGCACAAGTTCAAGTGCGGCCATGACACCTAGACTATTTATTGTGCTTTTTAATCTTTTGGATTTGAAAGACAGGATTTGAACTCAGAACATCTTCCAAACATTAAAAGAATAAATATCACTAAACTAATAACTGGTGAGTTGTTTGGCCATACTACTACACTAATGAGCTGGATTTTTGCACTTGTTGAATGCATAAATAATATCATTTGAGTAATATAACCTAGGGAGTAGAACAGCAACTTGATTATTCTTGGTAGGAGGTTAGTGACCTGTTTTATCATTAAACAGGCATTAGTGGGTTTTTCATGGTGGACTTTCCATTAGGAGATTAATTTAAGTGTAAGTGTGGTGGTAACCGTGGTATAGAATAGTAGGAGGTTTTGGTACTAATTTGTAGGCCAAAATATACTTTTGGTCCATGTACTTTAGCAAAAATTGCACTTTGGTCCCGTTCTTTCAATTTTAAAAATTTTAATCCCATATTTTTATTATGTTTGCAATTGGGTCCAAATAATTAATTAGATTTAAATTTTTGATGAAATATGACGAAAAAAAAAGATATTCTGAACATTTTACATAATGTATAAGTGTAACTCAACCGGGTGACGTTGTCTAATCATATTTGGACATATGCCTTTTTTTTTAATTATTTGACTTTTTGTCTTTTCTTTCTTTCTTAATTATATTTTATTTAAATTTAAAATTATTTTTTAGACCATATTAATCATGAAATATCTAATATATTCATTCATATGTGATGTCACGTCATATTTTTCTATCGACAAAATGAGTTAATACTTTAGACCTAATTGGAAACATGATAAAAGTATGGGATTGAAATTTCCAAAATTAAAAAAAGGGGACCAAAAGAATTTTTTTGTTAGAGTAGAGGACTAAAATTGTAATTTGGCCTAATTTGTGATAGTGATAGTGCTCCACCGAATTAAACCAACAGTGGATGTGCCTGCTGTATAATGTATATATGTCAAAATTGAAGAATTAATTAACCGTTTGAGTGCTCATATCTGATCATCACCCACAAAATGTTATCTAATTAATTAGTTAAGCTGATAAGCTCCATCTAATGCTCGTTTCCTATAAATTAAGAACATAAACAAAGATTTGTAAGCACAATGTGTTATGCAACCGATACAAAGTTTAGAGTATTGCCCCAACCACCTAGCCAATAAAGTTATTGTGAAGATGGTTTGGCTAGTGTCTATATATGCTAGCCTTTTTCGCATGTGTTAATTTGTATTTTTACTTTGTTTTTTTTTTGTTCTTATTTTTTTAGTCACACCCCTCTCTCCATATTTTAAGATAGTAGAATGTGTTTTAATCAATATGTTTTATAACTAATGTAAATATTTGTCTTAATTAGAGATTGATTCTCTCATAACCTAAATTCTCGTTTACCTGATTTGTCGGCTTTATTTTAAGTTTTAATTATGAGAGCCCAAAATCTCCTAATTAAAACCTAACATGCAGCCTCCATGAGCTATTTCATATCCTATAAATCCTAAATCTTAAATCCTAAACCCAATATAAACCCCCTAGTTAGGGATTGATTCCCTCATAACCCCCACCCAAAATCAAACTTTCGCAAAACCCTCAATTATACATTTAACATTTTCCAAAACCCCCTAATCAACCTACAATCATCTAAAATTGACTTTTTCTATTTTAGAATTTCAACTATACAATTTTTATTTGTTTTTAATTTTAATATTTTTTATTTATGTTGTTTTATTTTAGTTTGAAATTTTGAACTCTCTAGCCACCTAAAAAATTTGTCTAAACCTCCACTCAATTAGAAACTCTCCCAAAACCTCCTAAAAATTATAATATATTTTTTTACCCTTTCTGACACACGCTTTGACCCATTCTGACGCACGCTCAAATACAGTTATACTAAAACTGAAGCTTAATTTCAGAAATATAGTTACACTGAAATTGAATTTCAAAAGTTCAGTTACATTGGAACTAAATTTCAAAAGTTCAGTTTATTTGAACACCATTTTTTAATTAATAGAAACTATGAAAGTGAATTCAATTTTTAGTAAAACTGTTTTTAGTGAACTAAATGATTTTTTGTTTTGTTTTGTCAAGCAATGATATAATTATAGTTTTTTTCCTGTTGAAAAGTAATGGTGTAGCTATTTTTTAGTGTAATTTTATTTCAGAAATTCAGTTTTAGTGTAATTGTTTTCTAAATTCAGTTTTAGAAATACAGTTACACTGAGAACGCGTCAATCCGCATTTGCGCGCATGTCAGAATGCTTCAGCCCGCTTTAGAGCACGTCAGAAGGGTAAAAAAAGTATTATAAGTTTTAGGAAATTTTGGGATAGTTTCTAGATGGTGGGGTTTTAGGAAAAGTTTTTAGTGGTTAGGGATTTTTAAATTAGAGACTCTTATAACTATACCCATCACTTATTAGGTTCTTTAAAATTACAGTTTTGTTAAATAAAGAGTATTTTAGACAATACTATTTTTTGTGAAGTCTCTAACACCAAATTTTTCCTGGCTTTATAATGTAATATGTCTATGGTGTTTTAGTGTATGAATTAGATGAAAAATTAATCTCAGCATGTACCAAAAAATAATAATAATCTTGGTCTAAATTTAGACGGTTGAAGGTAGGAATCTGAATGCCCTTGCCTTTTGCTAATTTTTTGGCCACTAACGGCCAATGGCAGAGCTAGGATATATCTTCATCTTAGAGGGGCACTATATAAACTTTTTTTATTTAGTGTTGATTAATAATTTTGTGTGTGTTATAACTATAATATTTTTCCTTTTATGAGTTTTCAAATTTTAATAAAGTTGTATGATAACTTCATTGTTTTGAATGCAAATTCTTTTCCTTATGACATTCATAACAATAAAAATCATCTTTACATAATTAGAATTACTTTCAAAAACAAAAAAATTAAGAGAACTAACTTGTTCTTAAGTTAATTAATCATTAAGTATCTCTAACAAAATTAAGCAAGTGTAACACCCCAAATTTTCATGATTTTGGGTTGAGGGTGTTAATATATTAATTAAATTAGTTGGCACTAATCTTTTAGGTTTTAAAACTTGAAATGTGAATTTATTCCACATTTAAGGTTATAATGGAAATTGCTTTTATTTACTTTAGTCCATGTATTTCTAAAAATGCAAGCACACCTATTATAATTGGCTTACATCCACTTGATTAAACAAAGTTAATTATGCATGAGAATTGTATGATCGGATCATAAAGTATGTGCCTACACTTGCATGAGTATATACTTGCCTAAATTGCTATGCAAACACTTTTTTATATAATTGCTTGACTAAATATGTTGTTTGTACACTCTATGAATCGTTTCGGATCACATATGAACATGCTTGTGTAACAGTATAATTATAACATAGCATGACTAGTGATAGATTTAACAAGTAAGAATACCAAAAGATTGAAAGTTTAACATTGAACCCTAATGTTCACGGGCCTTGACCACTAGGGCTAGAACCCTAGGTTACTTGAGTAAGAGATAAGAAAGAGGGTGATTTCATAGAAGATGATCATGACATAGGCTAAGAGGTTGAGTGTGGTTTCGGATTGGAGGAAATAAAAAGAAATGAAATGAAATGATGAGTTAGATTAAATGGATTAGAATTTAGAACAAGGAAAGGCCTTGCATTGGTCAGTCGGTTGTTTAACCTAGTAGTTCAGTAGGCTAACTATTCATTTAACTAGACCTTATAAGATTGGCTAGACACTTAGAGCCCTCTTGGGAAAATCAAATACCCTGACAATCAGCCTTGAATCCTTCCCCCGCCAAAATTGAAGGTTGAGGAGGTGACTCTTCAGTTTTCCCTCCAACAGCCATAAGTCCCTTCTTAAAATCCAACCTTAGTTCAGACACAATTCTCCACATTAAACTCAAAGATTAATCAGGGAGAGAAAGAGAGAGACAGAGAGAAAGAAGGAAGAGAGTTCGAAGGAGAAAGGAGAAAGAAGAGAATGCAGCCTCACTGCCTTCTAAAAGGAGATTCTAGTTCCTGAGTTTGGTTATTGATGTAGTGACTAGGGTTAGTGACTTTTCGAGAATCCAAAAGAAATTCATGTGTTTTCCTTTCAGAATTCTGTCTGGCAAATATCACATCTTGACCTTCCTATTTTGTGTTTAAATTTTGTACTGATTGACAAGGATTTTGGTTTTGATATTCCAAGATTTAGAAACTAGACATATCAAGCTTTCTTTTAAGCCAAAAATCACTTGATTACAGCTTGTTATGGATTTATGGTATTTTTTCAGATGTCATAGGCTGCTGCCAGTTTTCTGCAGAATATTCAATGAAATGTTTGAGGTTTACATGCACGAATATTGTTATGCTTCGAGTTTTGATCTGAAATACTTACAGTAAGTTAAAAACATGATTTCGGACCTTTTCCAATTGGTTTTACTCGATTTGATTCAGTATACACGAAAATAACATTTTTGACCATATGCATAGTAAACTAGTCAAAATCAGTTTTCTGGTGTGTGTTTTGTCACTTAGAAAACCTAACTTGCACAATTCCAATTGCTTTGAAAAGTTTTATAAATATGTGTTAGCATGTTAACTAGCTTTCTGTGACATTTGGTTTTCAAACGATTTTTTTGCAATTTTATAAAAATTCCAGAGCAGCACTGCTCTTTTGAACTTTTGATTTTGTTGTCTTAGTATAAAATTGGAAATTTCAATTTTAAAGCTTTTTGGCTTGTATACTTAGGTTGATCAAGTCATATTTCACCCCTAGAGACACCCAAAGGCTGAAGGGAGCCTATTTTCAAGTGAATCTCGATTTGGGTTGTTAAACCCTATGTTTTCAAACTAAAACAATTGATTTTCCTTATTACAGTCTGCAGCAGACCTCTTTTGATCTTTTGGGTTTTGCTTTGATTTCAAACCTTGTACTTAATTGGGAGAAATGTTATTTCATAGTTCAAGAGAGCATTGTGTTGGGGCATGTTGTTTCTCCAAGAGGGATTGAAGCCATACTTCAAGCAAGTTTTAAATTATGTATTGAAGCATTACTCATAGCTTGAAATCATACTTCTAGCTAGCTTCAATGAAGAAGAGGAAGTCCTTTATTTTAAGGGTGCTTCATATGCACCATAAAGAGCATTTCAGAAGGTCAATAAGGGGGAGTCTTTCTTTATTCTTATCTTGTTTTAGTTTCTTTATATATGTTTTGTTATTTTTGTTGTTTGTGTTTTGGTGTTTTGTTATGCTTTTGTAGTGTGAATAAGTTGTTTATATTTTCGCTTATGCTTGTATGTTTCATTAAGAGTTTTTAAAGCTACTTTTTAACATTGAGGACAATGTTATGTAAGTTTAATCTTAAAAGCACACCAAGACCAAACTTAATAAACTAGCACCTGCAGCAGACAAGAACTAATTATGCCAACAGCACAACAAGACTAACCATTGGATGCTATATCAGCAATTTGTAGTGCCTATGAGGTTTGATAGGTCTTCTGGCCAGCACGATTTTGTATAGCAGCTCTTCAATGAGGCAGAGAACTGAATTGCTTAGGTTGATCGATTAGCCAGGGACCTATGCCTTTGTATTTATAGTTAGTAGGTTTCTGATGCCCCTCATTAAGGTATCAGCAATCAAATTCTAATCTAACTCTAATAAAGACTTGACTTAAATTCATATCTTGCAGAAACCAGGTGTTAGACACCCTCTGATTAATCCTACTGCTAAAAGGATTGTATCATGTTTCCATAAGGAATCCTTGCTTGTTCTATAAGCTACTGAGTCAACATGATTCCTAGTAGAACTTGGTTTAGTCCAACTAATTCTTGCATGTTAGATTCAAGTGTGTGTTTGGGGGGGAAGGGAGGAAGGTAACTTTTATTGAAGTTTTTCCATTTTTGGTTGTTTGTTAAGGACTAAGAAGAGAATAAGCAAGTTTAGGTCTTATAAATTTCTCTCTTGTTAATAATGAGTTATGGGACCTTGCTTGAATCCATTTATACAAGCCTTGTCAATTTGATGCATTGAAATGAGAGAAGCGACTTGTGTGAATCAAATATGCCATATATGTGAGTTTTGAGCCTAATGTAAGTGCATATATTGTTCCTAGCACTTTGTTCTTTATGTCTGATCAATTTTGTGTATATTGCATCTGTAGAACTTGCTTAATATCTCTTAAAGCTTTTTGTCAAGTATGAATGCATCTTGAGAATGATCGGCATTAGAAATCCACTATGGCCCAATGAGCATTATCCCTTATATCCATTAGATTGCCATTTTGTACCTTTATGTAAGCCTTTTATTTCTTGCCACCACAAATGTCTTATCGTTTTGCTTAAATACTAGTTTTACCCTTTTCAAGCTAACTAGGAAGCAATGTGATTAAGCTATGTTACGGTGCTTGCAAAGAAATAAATTTGAGGGTTTTGGGAAAGACAAATGTGGGGGTGTTTTTTGTATGCAAAGATAAAAGAAATAAAAAAACAAAACAAAACAAAAAGAAAAGAAAATAAAGAGATAAAAAGTTCAAAATAGAAAGCTTCATTCATGAAATAAAAAGTGTTTTTAGTTTAAGTTTGGGGGAATGGTTTGAGGTTTGAGTTTTGGTAAGCATTTTAAAATCCTTAAAGTTCTTAAAACTCAACAAGAAAATTGCTCGTTATGTTGTTTGGAATTTGTGATTACCTTTCCTTTCATTTCTTTAACCCCTCATCCTAAGCCCCATTACAACGTAATAAAAGTCCTTGATCTAAGATATTTTGTACATGACTAGTGGAGATCAAATTGAATAGCAAGCATATGGAGGCTTGTGCACATTATTGTATTGAGTGCATACACTAACCCTTAAACACTTGTGTGAAAATAGAGAACATTCCAATGAGTGTTTGGTTATCCAAGTTTGAATTGCATATCTTGTGAATGCATTGAATTGACATATGGATTATAATGCACACACTCACTCAAGCATTTGTTTCATGCTTTGTTATTAGCATTAGAGAAAAATCTAGGAAATATTTTATGCTTATAAAATTCATAGCCTTACTTTGTGTCTTTTGTTTTTCTTTATTTTGTGTTTTGTTTGCTCGAGGACAGCAAAACTTAAGTTTGGGAGTATTTGATATGTTCATTAGTTCACATTTTTTCATATCCCTTTTACTTAGTTTTTACAAAAGCATTTGGATAAAAGTTATTAATTTCTTATAGTTTTGTATTTTTGGCATTTAAGTAGTAAAATGTGAAATTGTACCATTTAATCTCTTAAATAGAGTTTGACATGAAACTAATTGGAAATGGAAGCTAACACCTTAAAGTTTTTCCAAGTTAAATTTCGCTACATTTGAAGACTTCTAAGGTGTTCATTTTGAATTTCAAAGTCAGCCTAAAACTGTTCTTGAGGAAAACTGAGTCAGCTACATTGTTTGGATCATAACTATTTTATCTAACTTTGGATTAATACATATGATATATATAGTTGGAAAGCAAACATCTAGGGCTTTCCATTGATATATAATTTATATTTTTCTGGGTTGGCTAAGGCATCCAACTTGTGCTCTAAATATAGCTTATAATTTTTTATAGCAAAAGTGCAAATGCTCAAAAAGCATATTTTCTATTTTGGGAAGATGCTTCACATGTGTTTCTACTCTCCTCTTTGCTTGCCTATTTCTAGCAAAGACTGAATTCAACATTTTTAAGGCTCTAATTAAGGTAATTTGGGTATTCATCTATCTCCACAACCCTAAAGAATCATCCCATGAGAGAAAAGATGAAATCTTCAAATTTGAACTCACCTAATCTTATCTCTTCATCTTTTTTTTCCTTCTCATCCTAGCCACACATCACAACCATTTCATACTCTCAAATTCGAATTTACCTCGCACCATACAAAAGAAACCCTCATTCCATCATCCGTTCCATCATCTTATCTCAAAAACACACATCTCATCTTCCATCTTCCAAAACCATAGCCTTTTCCCCTCTCTCTCCTTCTTCCCTCCATCAATACTTCCTCTCCAAAAAGCCAAACATCATCACAAAACTCATCCCACCATATTCATTACCATTCTTGCAAGAGAAGCTTGGAGGCACTTGAGACAAGAAACTATTTTGGGCATCCTTGGAGGAATGACAACGCTTGAGAGCTTGGCTTCAACATCTAGATTTTTCTCTTTTCCCTCTTGTTTCCATTTATGTTTCAATTTATGATTTTGTTTGTGACTTATATGGATAGTGAGTAATTTCTTGATTTGGGGCTAGGGATGTAGCCCTAGCTTAACCATGTAATGAACTCATGTTTTTGTGATATAAATGTCTTTTTAGATATATATGCTCTTATGCTAGTTTAATGATCATGACTTATATTATGAACTTACCACTTATGCATATGAGGAATGTTGTCATGTAGAAATTAGAAATTGGTAACATTTAGTTTCTAAAGCATGTTACATAAAAGTGTGATAATTTAAAAGCACCTTGGTTAGATTTCTCATCCTTAGAACTTTATGCATCTAGGATTTGTTATGGCATGAATCTTAGGTAGTTAGCTATCACCTTGGTAGAGGCAGTTGATAACATAAAAGTGGATGTGAACCATACCACATCGTTCCAGCAACTACAAAAGCTGCAAAAAAGACAGCAGCAATACCTTTAGCCAAGGGTTAGGAGGGAATCTAATATATCTAATTTGAAATAATCACTCATTGCATTTTTGTTACATGAAATGGTTAGTGTGAACTCCAAAACCCCAAATCCCATATCATTATCAATTTAATTTGTACTTGAATTTGCTTGCTTTCCATTTTAAATTAGTTTGTCTTTAATTCTAGTATTACTTGTTATCACTTAACCAACCAACAACCAAACACTACTCATTTGTGCACAACATGATGCTTAGTTATGGCTTTGCATAGTACATAATAGCTTGTTGTTAGTCTTTTACCCTAAAATCAATCTAGTTTGGGGTTAAAGTCTCAATCCAATCTCTTGGGTATGACAATTCTTACTTCCCAATTCATACTAAAACTTGACAACCTTGCACTTGAGGTAGAGAAATCAACAACTGGCTCGGTCAACTCCACTTCGGCTCAGAGCTTGGGACTCTGCTGACTTTTTTCTTACGAACTGGGCTATGTCCTCGTGAGCCTTGTTAGAGACCTGGAGATCTTTCTTCAGCCGAGCAACATCTATCCGAGTCGACTGAAGCTAAATCTCAAGTGTAGTGGCTCCTCCTTAGCCATCTCAGCCTCCTTCCACTTTCTTTCAGCCTAAGACAGCTGCTCTTTCAACCCGGTGGACCGTTCTAGGACCACTTTCAGTTGGCTCCTCCATCATTGTCACCCTCTGGGCCGCATCAAAACTTCTTTGGGCAAGCTGAAAAGGAAAGAAAAAGAATTAGCCCGTTTTAAAGTCAAGCACAATCTGAGTCGAGGCTACAACGGGGTTGACACTTACTAACATCATGCGTTTGGACGTTGTCAGTACCATCAACTGAGCTGAAAGCCTCCTCTTATCATCCCAGAGCCCCTTGATCATTGCAGGGCTAAGGACTCCTTTCATCCCCGTCACTAGGGGCTCAAAGGTCGAGTTGACCTTCATGTCCAAGTCTGGGGTAATTGGGGGTGGGGGTCCTTTTTTTCCTCTGCTGGACCCTTGTTCTCTTCGGCAGAGGAGATGAACCCTCTCCTGCCTTTGGCACCCTCATTTTCTCCTTAGGCCGATCCGAACTGATGGGGGGAGGAGGAAAGGTTTGTCTCGACGATATCTAGGGAGGGGACAGAATCAAATTAGACTCTTTCTGAGGGGTGGACGTCTGCCCTAGGCCCCAAGCGGCTTTCTTCCTCAACTTCTCGGCAAAGTTTGCTTTGTCCATCTTCTCTTATCTCCGATCCCTTCTCAAAACGTATAAGGAAATTCCGCTCAATTCGATCCAATCACGATCAATGAGGTAGGTCGTGTACAATTGCCTGGTGGGAAGAGCCCTTATCTGGTCAAGCTATTCTTAGAACGTCTTCCTCAGCTTACACTTGGACTAGGGAGTTGCAAAACAATCTACAAAACGCTCAATCTGCGTCTCTTCGGCTCGTCCTGCTCATTTCTTCTACCTGGTCCCCTAAACGCCCTAAGAACACGAGTAACCAACTCTGTGCTTAGCTCAGCTTCCCACACTCCCTTAACAAAAAATTACTTCAGCTTCCAAGACTTCTGGCATGATGGGTTTCCACCCAAGAAATGTCCTCTCCAAGCTTGAAGGTGCTAAAGCCGAGTTCTGAAGGCTTTGATCTTAGCCCCTAAATGCTTATTAGGAAGTTCTGGTGTGGCTCGGATCTGAATACCATAAGCCACAAGATATGTGTTGAAATAAGGAACCTGTAGGTATTCAGATTAAGTTGGTGTGGAGCCACGCCGATTAGACTCAGACAACCCTGAAAAAAAGGATGCAATGGGAGCTGAATCCCGTTTTCAAACATTTTCGGGTACATTGTCACCCATCCTTTTGGGGGTCAGCTCGGCTTCTCCCCTTCCTTCAGAAGCCTCATTTGGATTGATTTTGGGATTTCGTACTTAGCCCTCAGATCGGCTAGTTCCCATTCCTCCAACTCGTTGGGTATTTGGTTGGCTTTCCAAGGCAGTTCTTTGTAATAATCAGGGTCGATAGGCGACCCAACTACCTTCCAAGCCAAAGTCAAAACATCTTCCTCTTCAGTTGATCCCTCTGTCAGCCTCAGAGGTCGTTTGGCTCAGAATCTTCTTCTTACTCGTTTTCCCCCTCGACTTCTTCCGTTCTCTCTGCCTCACTCCCTCCGAATCTACTCTCATGTTCAGATTCCTCTGCATCCTCTTCTTGCTCAGAATCCGAACCCAGTAGCACCCTCACTTTGCTAAGATAACTATTGACTTCTCTGAGTTTTTTCAAGTCTTAATCGAACTCCTCCTAGTCTAAATCCACATATGGAGTTCGGCTCGGCTCGGCATCACTATCGCCTTCGAACGCATTCCCAGATCCGAGTCGAGTGCTTGATTCAAATGATATTTTCTAAAACAACCTAAACACTTAGAACCTCACCATTTTTAGACCAAAAGGGGTTTTTCGCCAAGAATACACCTAGAAAAAACAAAAAAACACAAAAAACAAATTTGAGAAGAGAAAACTCATTGTTGTTCTCTTCAAATCTTTGATTTGACTGTCGCAATCCACCTACGCAACTCATTGCAACAAATTAGAGTTAAACTAAAAGCTTGGATTGAAAGTTTGAAGGCTGGAGAATGTCGGGAGAAAATGGAAAGCTATGATTTTCTTTTCCAAAAAATGCAAAAGTGGGGGGGAGAGAGGAGAAAAAGGGAGGTTAATTTTATACCTCAAACCCAAGGCAATCTTAGCCATTCATTTTTCCGTGCCTCAAATCTCAGATCGGACACATGGCACATTTCGAATTGGAGATAAGGCTGCATGCGGATGGAGGCGTCACCATCATGACATGACCTGCTCATGTCTTTCTGAGGCATCTCATCCATCCACAGCCAGCCACCTGTTTGGGTAGGTGAGAAACGTCTCGTCATGTCCCCATGACTTTGGATTGGTTCTCAGTCCTGAAAACCTCTAGTAGTTCGACTCATCATTAACCCTTTCTGGATGAAGGCGTGCGACCAACCCACCTGGTTGGATCAAATTGTTTTCTTCGAACAAACTTCAACTTCCAACCCAAATGCTAGCGCACTCAGCTTGGAAGCTGGGGGACTTTTGTTTGTGGATAAAATCTCCAATAAGACAACATCCAATGGCGTTGCGCCACGTGGATCCAAAGTCTAAGTTTGACTTTCAAAAACTGGTCAGAGAGGCATTTTTAATTCTGCTCGAATCGAATTTCACCAAAACTTTCGATCCGAACGCAACCGCGATGTGACTCAGCAATAAGCCAACCACTAAGGGGAACTTTGCAGTGGTTGGCTCGTCTCTGTCCGAGCCAACCCAAAATTCATTATCGAGGGCTTAATTGGATCCTCATGTCCGCTCTAGCCCGTTCGGATCGGATTAGAGTGCACCCACTGTTCCAAATTGAATGATGGGACAATCACCTTGAGTGTGGGCTTGTCTGGTGAATTGAGGATCGTTCGAGTCGAAACCCAGTTCCACTACCTCCATCGTTCCGATTCAAACACAATGCCATCAGCATTTATTTCGCCTAACACAGCAGAAGGTAGATTTACGCTTTGTATTAAATGCTCAGTACTTTATTTTGCATTAAGTGATCACCTCCATTAATTGCAAATGGTTTCTAGCCACTTAAAAGCCCTTTTTATTAAATGAAGCATGGCTAGCCATCTAGTCAGATATGACTATGGCTATGATGCCTACTTTCAGTCATGATTAAAGCCTAAAACCAAAAAAAAAAAAAAATCTAAAATCATTTGCCTACAAATTTTATTAAATGAAGCATGGCTAGCCATCTAGTCAGCTATGACTATGGCAATGATGCCTACTTTCAGTCATGATTAAAGCCTAAAACCAAAAAAAAAAAAAAAATCTAAAATCATTTGCCTACAAATAAGAGCATTTTCATGAGGTAAGGGGACACACAAAAGATCAACTTACTTGCCCAACCTCTGAAGAGAAAAGCCCAGAAGAATTTACTTCTTTTCTTCCATTTTCTCCCAAGTTCTTGCTTTGTTCTTCACTTACCCATACTTGCTCATACACATTCATCTCCTCCACATTCATTTTGACTTTATCATCGGAGTACTTGTGGCTGGTATCACGCCGGTGCTACTTCTTGTGATTGCTCACTTTGCAGGAGAAGGTTCAAACTCAACCACCTGCACATTCAGCTCATACCTCAAGTCAACCTGATCATCCACGTCATCAATACGACAAATCTAAGTTGCTGTGAAGATCGAAGCAGATTTTTGCACTAACACTCATAACTTGGTAGGAGAAATCATTTGTTAGATATGAAAAAAACTTGTTATGTGTTAATTGTATTATGTGATTATCATTGCTTATAATAAGAAGCATACATGTGGGATGTATCAAAGTATTTACCATGCATAAATATGAAATGTCATTACATTATCGCATATGCATACTTATACAAATAAATCATTGGGGGCTTATTTTCCTTCTTGGGGCTGCCTAAGTATACACATTGGCATTCATTGTTATTGAATTAAGAATGTATACACCAATGTGTTTTAAGTGTTTGGACTTCATAATTAAATATGAAGGGGTAAGTTCACTTATTCTAGGGTTCAATCCCCAAAAATATATATATATATATTCATGTGGTTACTCTAGAAAGGTTATGTGAATTAAGAATATCCTAGAGGGGAAAGGGTAATCTTATAACTTGCCATTAAAAGATATCTCACCATTTAGACCTATTGGTATATATATAGGTTGAGAGGGATAGCGGTAACTAACTTAAAATTTAGGAAATAAGTCCAATGTTTTTACAATTTGACAAGTGAACATTGTGATGGAGAAAAGGTACGCACTGCATGATTATATATTCTAACATGCATTTGCATGTCATGAAATTCATGGTTAGTTGTTACAAACATTGATGTATAAAACAAATGTCATGGCTAACCCGAGACTAGTAAAATGTTAATTTCTTTAGAATGTGTTGGAAATTTAATTGAGACTTCTTTCATACAAGTTTCTAATTGAAAGATAAACTACTTTGTTGTTTTTTGTTATTGCTTAAGTATGTGTTCACGAGCCAGTTTGGCTATCTATGAACAATGGTTTCATTAATACTTTATGTTTGGTATCAAACTTAATTTTGAATGCATGCAATGTTTTTGGACTAGTTGAGCAAAGGATCAACTAAAGTTGGTGATGCTCACCTCTACACAGTTTGTGAGTACAGGAATAACACCTTAATGATTAACTTTGTAGAATTGTCTGACTCTGAAGAGAAATTGATTTGGAAGAGAAGGACATCTAGCCTGGACATACCAACACACCTAACCTTCAAAGCTTCGAGTGAAGCAGAAGAACCCTATTATTGATGAGTGTGTAACATCTTTTTACTACTTTTATTTTATCTTTTTAGCTTTGGTTAATAAACCTATGATTTAAGGATTTAGTATGGCTCATGCTTTACTTTTCAATTTGTGCAAGGTTTTGTTATTTTAAAACCAAAGTTCTATTTGTTACCAGTTCATTACATTGATAAAGCTTCCTTCACTATATCCACTCTGATTGGTGTTATAAAAAGACAAAAATTTGCTTAGTGTTTAAGTTGTTAATTTGCCTTACATTGGTTATTAGTTTTAGAGTAATCTCATTAGGACTCAGTGAAGTTAATTCACGGCACTACCACATAGCCAAAGTGACAGACTCCATTTTAGGATGTGATAGCAAGACAAATCAACTTTTACCATTGAAAAAAATATACAATGATTCACTTGGATTTACACATGCTACACAAGAATTTTTATGCCAAAAATAATGATCTAGAAAATATATGTCATAATATGTTATTTTTCCCCTAGTCCCTATGTAGCTTTCCCACTGCTAGCTGCTCTGTCACCACTATGAGTATTTTGAACAGGTTCTGGGTTAACCTCTTAGGCCTAATTCGTGAATTGGCCCAATGTATTTTATGTGGTACTACTTTTCTGACAAAATTGTGTCCGTGTCATCATTTTTTCTAGCTGGATGCCACCTCATGGGGTATAAAATTATTATACAACTGTGGCTGTGGAGAAGTCACACCAATCCATAGCCACATCAATATAGTAAAGGGAATTACTTAGGTTCTGAGGTTTAAATACTTTCACATCCTTAGTACCAATAATTTTATAACATGTGTTAATAGCTTTTAAAAATAATAACAATTACTGAAGTATAAGACAAATTTATTTAAATAAATGACACTTGTTATAAGATCAGTGCTGGTCTTGACTTTTGAACGGCCCGGGGCAAAATTTTGAAATGGGCCTATAATCTAAGATTTGTACAAAAATAAAAAAATAAACTTTTGCTTTGAAAATAATACATTAATACTTTCATTAAAAATAAATCAATTACCAATTTTGGAATCAATACATTATACATTCAAATATCTATTCAATATGTAGACATATTCATATAGCAACACTATAATTCTTTCTTTGTTTCACAAACCTGTCACAGAGTCACATAAATTGAAAAAAAATAAAAATTAATATATAGAAATATAAGAGAGTTGCAGAAATTGAAGGGGAAGAACACATTACCTTCTTGCATCTTTCTTTTCTACCATAAATCTGAAGCCATACGGCCCATACTAACAAATTTTCCCAAATTTCTAACTAGATTTAGAGACTAAGAGTGAGAGAGAATCAAAGAGAGACTCATAAAAAAAATTAAAATCTAAAACTAAGAGACTAAGAGGGAGAAGGACTGAAGGAGAAGATGAATCAAGACTGTCAGAGTAAGAAAAAGAGAGAGAGAGAGAAAAAAAAAAAAACAATTCACTGTAAAGTAGAACTGATCTTTTGGCTTGGGAATTGGGCTTGTAAAGTTATAAAATTGGCCTATATGACTATAATAAATGCTATTGCACTCCTCAAAAAAAATGGAGTCTCTAATTTAAAACCTTCTAACCACAAAAAAATTTCCCTAAACCCCTACTCATCTAGAAACTTTTCTAAAACCCTCTAAAACTTATAATATATTTTTTACCATTCTAACGTGCTTTGACAGACTTTAACACACTCTGACACGGATTGACGCCTGGCCAGTATAATTATATTTCAAAAATACAGTTACGCTGAAATTGAAACTGAAACTGCATTTAAAAAAAAATAGTTGCATTGAAACTGATTTCAAAAATACAATTACCAAAAAATAACTACAAATTATTACACAATTATTTTTTAACCAAAAAAAGAACTTGCGAGCCCATAAATAAAAATAGTTACACCTTAACTAATAAAAATAGTTACACATTCATTGAAAAAACAATTACATTCTTATAGTTACATCTTCACTAAAAAAAAATAGTTACATCTTCATTAAAAAACTAAATTTCAATTACACTATGACAAATAAAAAACAATTACAACACTCACTTCACTAAAAACTGAATTCAATTTTAAAACTGAATCATATGAACTGAAACTGAATTTAGCCAAAACAAAAACTCTAAACTATGTCGTCTAATCTCAAACTCAAGGGCCACAATTTCATTCAATCAGAGCCAACAATGAAAAAACAAGTCAATATCCATATATGCAGAACCAATCAATTAATAATCATACAAATTAAGAAAAAAATCAAGAAAACCAAAATTATATGTAATTAGTTAAACTACATGTAATTAATTAATTAATTATATGTACATTTGGATTAAGATTAGAGGTATTGAGTTATTTCAAAATGGCCACCACAATAAGTCTTGAGAACAGGACTTATATTGTTGTTGGAACCATGATGAATGCCGATGCCAAGTAAGTTCTTGTTCTTTTCAACCATGCATTGAACCATTTGGGTGATTTGTATAAATGGCTTCCTTAAAAGTTGCCTGACCAAAACAGTGTTTTATTTCCAAATCTTCCACAAACACCATCCCCACCGACCCTTTCACAATATTCACATGCCCATATCTAGCTGCCACGTGATGAGCTGTCTTTTTAAATTATGTATATTGTATTCTTACTGCGTTGGGATCTTGTGAACAGAGAGGAGAGAGAGAGAGAGAGAGAGAACCAGAGGAGAGAATGACCGTGGAGGAGAGAGAGATTTGGACAGTAGCTATGATATTTTGTTTGGGTTATAATTGAAAAATTAAAAAAATAAGAGTCAAATCTACTTGGATATGGGTTGATTAGGGGGTTTTGAGAAAGATTAAGTTTATAATAGGGGGTTCTCAACTACTTTAATATAGAGTGAGGGTTTTAAGAGAACCCAAGTCTAGATTGGGGTTTAGTAAATATTTACATAAAAAAATGCTACATCAATTTTTTTAATATATAATATATACATATAAATATACGGGCCCCTTCTAATGTGGGATCCCATATATAATTTTATTTGTGGGAGTCCTCATGGAGCCCACTCCATATATTATTTTAACAATCTAAACCGTCTAATATTTAGGTCTTTATTCAAAAATCATCCTTGCAAAAAGTTAGTCAAATTGGAAATCATTTGCCTATCTAACTTTCATCAAACAAATAGACGAACCAAATATCTTTTATGAAACCGTCTATTTGTTTGATCAAAGTTAGATAGGCAAATGGTTTATGATTTGACTAATTTTTTACAAGGATGATTTATGAATAGAGGCTTAAAAAATAGATATTTGGATTATTGAAAAACTATTTGAAGTGGGCCCATCCAACTCATCTCACAATTAAACTTAAATATAGAATCTCATAATTGAAGGAGCGTGTATAAATATATATATATATATATATAATACATATATATAATATTTATGGGCCCCCCTTTTTTTGAATCCTGACCGTCGTCCTCTGTAGCTCGCCTTAAAACTATCCTTATATAAGATTATTGATACTGAAGATGAGAAGATCCTCAAACCTCATGACCCAAGTATTTATTTCCATATACTAAAATACTATAGAGCAATCCATAGAGCAATTGAACAATCCGCATAGCCGCCGGTTGATTTGCAAAAAAAAAAAAAAATTATATATTCTCCACTTCATACAATATTTTAGAATTATATATTCTCCACTTCATACAATATTTGTAGCTTAATCTAAAAATTTTTGTTTAAAGTTAATGACTCCTGTAACTTTTGTTTAATTTTTTTTATCCAAAAAAATTAAAATTAAAATTAATCACTCTTGGTCTACGTACTTATCTTATATTGGCTTAGAACATTGGATGCTTCAAATCCAAACAAATTGGATTACTTGAATATTGGTCATCTTTCCACGTTGTTAATGTGTGCAAGCTAGCGATCGGAATAAATATCATATATATAGAAGATATATATGATATTGAGCAGAGCATATAATGATTTGTGATTTAAGCAATTAAGTTGATTCTAATTGAACAAATCTTAATCAAAATCACAACCTAATTTTAGCTGTTAGCACTGCGTGTAGCAGCCGCCAGCAGTCGATTAATATATTAAATTTTAAAAGATACTACTTTATTTATTCAGATTTTATTCTTTTGATAGGTTGTTGATCCGATTTAATTTTGAGTATTTTCATTGTGAATTCTCTTAGAAAATAATGTTAAAAATGTCTTTGAAAACTTATTTCTGTTAGCAAAAGCAAAAAGGTTTTTATTTTTATTTTTATTTTCGTATAAAAGGCAACTAATAAGTTACAACTCACATTTATATAAAAAATAGAAGTCATTTCAAGGCTTTCCTTACATGCACGTGTGAAATATTATACACACAAGCACAAAGAAAAGCAATTTTTAAGAACTAAAAATATGATTGCCTGCCTCACGTCGTTGTTGTTTTTTNTTTTTTTTTTTTTTTTTTTCTGCTTTTATGTGATGGTAGCTCTTCTTTCGGTATGAATTTGATGTGTGAAGTTACATTATTTTTTGTTAAAAAGTTTATAAATTTCATATATATAAGATTCGGGTTTAGGGTTAACGGTTAGGTTAAAAATTTATATAGAGTTTAGAATTTAGAGTTTAAAATATAAAATGACTACCGGAGAATTTATGTTGATTTTAATTTTAAAATTTTGGGCTCTCATAACTAAAAAGGGGACGCAGATTTTGTTAAAAGGTTATTGTCTAATGGTATTGATCCAATGTCCAAAGATTATGACCACTGGACCCCACTTCATATAGCTGCCTCAGAGGGACTATATATGATGGCAAACTCGAAATATTCATTTGCTTTTGATGTAGACACATAAATATCTTCCCCATTGGAGTTTATAATGTTACTTGCATAGGGTTTATAGAGTACTGAATAATAGTCAATTTTAGTAGTCAGATCTAATTATCTGCAGTTTGTAGCAAGGTTAGATCTGAATTCCTATATATATATTTTTTTTTCACTCTAACAGACTCTTCAAATCTTATTAGTTTATTATTTTTATCTTTTTTTATTATTATTAAATATAATTTGGTGAGTTTGTTAAAATTTTAATATTTAAAGAGTTGATTTTGGATCTCCAATTTAAAGAGCTCATTTGCTGCTTCTGTTCGAGATAATTTATCCAATGTGGTGTTGGAATGCTCTCAATCTTTATTTTTAAGTAAGAAATCAAAAGTGCTGAAGAGAAAATGAAAATCTATAGACATATGCAAACTGAAAACCTTTTAACTTGTTTTCAGTTTCTAATTTTTATTTTAAAAACTTTTTTTGGGTACAAAATTATAAAAAACATTTTATGTTGATTTTTATTTTCATTCGGATCCATTTATATGTGGTATATATAATATCCCATCATCTGTACTCTAACCTCTTCCCCAAATAAAAATAAAAAAGAAAAAAAAACAAGAACATTACTTAAAGAATCTTTTTTCTTTGTTTTGATGAAAGATTATAGGAATCAAAATAAATGGAATGGCTGTCCTTGACAGTGGACAAAACGGTGATGTTTTGCTAGCTCAGTGGGCTTCTAACTTAAGGCAAGTGCCCAACAACAACGGCTGTCAATGGGTTGAGATTCTGTTCTCAATTTTGTTACCTTATAGATTTTGTTTTCATTTAACCGTCTCTAATTCTGTTAATTTTTTATTTATAAAATTAAGAAAATTTGTTAAAAAAAAGTAGACAAGGATAATAAATTTAGAAACCGCAAATTTAGAGACAGAAAATCTCAATCCGTTTATAATAGGGAAAAAAACAATTTTAATCCTTTTGTTTTACCCAAAAAACCAATTTGGTCCTTGTATTTTATATTATTTGCAATCTAAGGACATTTTATAATCAAAATGAAATTTTTTCTCAAATTAAAACTAATTAACTCGTGAGTTTTACAAAAAAAATGTCAAAAAATCATGTATGTAACATTCAATTTGATTTTTATACAAAAATTGAAATTTTAAGTTTGTTAAATTATTCTCATATTGCTAAAAACATAAAACACAGAGACTAAATATAAAATTTTAAAATCACAGGGACTAAATATATTTTCAAAGTAAAATACAAGGACTAAAAATTTTTTTAACCCTTTATAATATTATTTAGGTTTAAATATTTAACAGAAAAATTAAATTGGTTATTGGACCCGGCGGCTTGGAATGCGGTACACCCTGTGCTGCAGCACATTGTTAAAATAAACAAGGAAAGTGTTGGAAACACGTCAGCATGGAAAGAATTGCGCAAGTATAAATTGGTAAGCGCAAATTAAACTGATTTGAACTTGATTTGGTTGATAAGCGCTGCAGACTATTGCAATCTTTGAAAGTTTAAACACTCAACAGAAAAAAAAAAAGGCGGATTTCAGCTTTGAGCNAAAAAAAAAAAAAAAAAGCGGATTTCAGCTTTGAGCTTCGCGCTTTCTCCAACTTGCGTGATATATCTTTTACACCAATCGCGAAGGTTTCCGTGAAAAGGTACTTTTTTGTCTCTCTCTCTCTACTTTCTGTCTTTGTCTCTCTCTCTCTGTCTCTCTCTCGGCCGCCATAGCCATAAGGCATGGAGATATTGATATATCCTACAATTTGCGGCTTTTCATTGATAGCAGAGCTCGAAGCGACGGAGCCTGACCGCGTTTTCTCGCCAATTTTCTTGGCATCCAAACAGTCCTTTAAACTCGCTCCATTCTCTGCGATTCTTACTCCAATCTCTTCAGTTCTTGCTCTCACTAGCTGCATCGTCCTTTCCTACGATCCTTCTTCTCTCTCGATCTTTTGTGCCATGGCTTATATTCAATCTCCGATCAGCTGATGTGGCAGTCTTAGATATATATATATATATATATATATGTGCTTTGCTATATATATTTATGATTCATTGCTTAATTTAGTGTGATTGGAAGCTCTACGAGTGCGATTTCTGATTTTGAATTTGAATGTGAAAAAAGCAGTACGTGCGTCGCGAGGTGTTGGATCGCATACATAGATATATATATATATATATATATTTATGCACGTAAAGTATTTGTGAAATGTCGAGGAGAGTAGTAATGGAGGAAGACGATGACATTCATCGCGATCGTGAGGAGAAGGCTGATGATGATGATGAGGAGGAGGAGGAAGAGTATGAGGTGCAGGATCTGAGAGACCGTCTCAAATCGTCGCGCGGAAGCCGATTCAACCTCATCACCAACGAGTTAGGCCTTCAAGACAACTCAACTCGGAGATTGTTCAGCCGCGACTCACTCATCAATGGCGTCAAAGACGTCTTCTCCAACGGCATCGTTATTCATCCAGACAACAGGTACGCACAGCGAGCCTCTGTAATTTTATTTTTCTTTTTTCTTTTTTTATTTAAAAAAAAAGGACTCTAAAACTTTGGAAATTAGTAACGAATTAACGATCAGTTAAACATGATTAATGATTTTTATCTATCTAAATAATAACCGGTAATCTCGGAAGGGACTTGAAAC
>QANT01002203.1:0-18260 GCA_003254885.1 Purshia tridentata | reverse complement strand
GGTAATTTCTTTTACAGAAGAAGAGTAATTCTAAACATAATTTACACTCTCCCTCTCTCTCTCTCTCTCTCTCTCTGAAAATTGAATTTAGTGGAATGTATGATGGTCTAAGTAGTAGCTTACTTTTAAGCTTGTACAAATTTCAAGAGTTGGATAATGCCATCAGTGGAGTAACCAAGGATCAGTCGAACACGAAATGAAATAAATCATTGCATGGTTCGTTACCATTTTAAACATCTCTGTTTACTTGATTGAATAATCTTAATCCAACTTTATGATGGAGAAAATCGCATGATCTAATGAAAAAGAAAGAGTTTCCCATGCAGTTTAAGCTTGGCAGAGTTTGTCCACAAATCCTGATGACACTTATAGAGCCTCGTTTGAATTAGAATCACCATGAGAAGTAAAATCCACGAGCACACTCTTGCCTTTCATCAGCATTGCCTTTGTGTAATAAACATTTGCCTTCTCAGATGTTTTTGAAGTAGTACAGAACGTTATGGCCTTGGCCACACCCACAAATACCCATATTACAGGGTTATGGAGGAGGGTGACAAATTTTGCATGAAACAGAAAGACCAAAGTGGGTATGTGTATAGATCTCTGATTTTACAAAATTTTGATTTTAAAGGTTATAGAAAGTGTGATGCAGTAATACCAAGTAGACACAGGCATAGGCATATAGAGAGAGATAGATCCATAGGCAACAAATAAGAAGATGCTATAGGCAATCTGGCCAACAAGTGATATCCATCCCAATAAACCGCCATATTAGTTATGTATATCACACAAAATGAGGCACCGATAATCCACAAATTATAGATCATGTCATAAACCCAATACAATAATAGTAAAAACAAATTCTTGTCCATAAGCTATAAACATTCACATAAAAACCAGATAGGTATGGATGACCCTCCAATTGCATAGCTGATGCTTTGCGTTCAAGTAGTGCGGCTTCTAATAACATCAAGCCCCATCTCGGTAGGATCAGTAGCTTGCAACTCTACCTGGATGCCATCCAACTCTCTCTTGAACCTGTCCTTAGAACTGGCATAAATCATCTTGCTTCTCACCTTCGATGTGTCAGGCGACCTTCATATAAAGCACAAACGAGTGTGTAACAATCAAAAAACAATAAAATGATAATTAGAATCGTAGAAATGAATGAGAGCTATAAATCATATAACTGTAAAGCCAAATTATTACCAAGCAATGAAAATAATTCGGCTCTTCTGGCAGTTCTCCTCTGTCACATAGTCAAAGTCATAGACCGCATATCGGCACTCATCAGCAGGGAGGCTTGCAGAGAAATCCTCATAGCTATCAGTTGGTTCACCAAGCTTTTCCACTATAACCTCCTTCTGCTTCTCTTCAATTTTGTAAACTATGAAGCGGTAAGTTCTTTTTGACTTCAATTCTAAAAACTTTAGCTTACAGTCATCGTGCACAGCCATCCCAGATGCTGCGTTTGCCTAGAGAAATTTAATGGATACCAAAATGCATCAAAAATCTATCAACAAGCATATCACCAGAAATTTCTACAATTACACCCAAAAATTCTCCAAGAATAACTGTTTCATATGCATTCCCCAAATTTTGGAAAATTAAAAAAACATGTTGCAAAGCTAGTCTTCTTTTCTTTTTTGAACTCATCATACATTGCTAGTCTACCTGTGCATGTTTATGCTTTGAATTTCATCAAGCAATTTGAAACTAAAACCAAATAAATGAGTGACGAAATGCTAAAAATAGCCGAGATTAGTTGATAATCATTTTTTTAATTAGTAACAAAAGGTAAATTCAAGGCACAACAACAAACTCCATAATCAACGCAGAACGTAAAATTCAGGCTCAAAACATCATGATATCACAAGCTACAAAATACACACAAACTTTTGTGATTGCAAATTGCAAAACGATGAAAACACAAAATACACATACACATACACAGATAATTATCTCATTGCAAAACATAAAACTCAAAATACACACTGAAATGAAGAGCGGAAGACATAGAAGAGGCTCCAAATCATATGCTACTGTAGCAACTCATCGAGTCAATCACGATCAAGTCATCAGACACCAAATTGAATATCGGGAGACCCGTATACGAATCGAAATGGATTCCGTTCGATCATCAACACGCCGGCGAAATTCACGAATTTCTCCAAATCAAGCAAAAACATTTCAAAGATCGAACGCCGAAATTTCTCACAGATTAAACGAAAGAAAATCATGAAGCAAAATATACAACAATAGTACGAGCAAGTGCAATACTAGACAGAGAAGACTGAAGCAGAGAAAAAATAGCTCACCATTTTTTCCCGAGAAAATTTCGGAGAAGAGAGAGCCAAACGAGGTCGAGAAAATCTAGGGCTCCGCGAGAGAGAGGAGAGAGACAGATTAATAGATTAGGCCTAACGGTGGGAGAGGCTGCGACTTGAAAATGTAGAAGCCCTTCGCATTTGGTAGCTCCTGATAATTTCACCGTCACGGCAGGGAAGAACGGTCGCTAACCAACCAGGTGGCGACACGTATTTTATGGTATCGGATAGCGTGCCACCTTAGGGGCGGTGAGGAGATGCCATGTGCCTTACGGAAAGGGACGATATTAAATACTTGGGCCGGATACGACTTCGCCTGGATTAATGGACTCAGCCCAAGATAGTTCCTATGATTTGTACATGGATTAACTTATTTTATTATGACTTTAATAACAAAAAATGTTTAAAATTAAATAACTAAATGAAAATACAATTTATAATTATACCAAGGGTGTATTTAAAACTTTAAACAGTAGAAAAACCGATGAGTGAATCTTTATATGTTTGTTTATGGATGTGGTCTAAACCAAAAATTTATTTGTTTTCTTTTTTATCCGGAACCAACAATTATATGTTTATGATTATTGAAGATTAATTTTATTTTTTCTTTGACAATAAGTTGAAGTAGCTATTGAGGAGTACTACTCTATGGAATGAATACAACAGTAGAAACTATGCAATAAGAATTGCACACCAAAGTTTGGTTTAGGATTAATATTCTCTCAACTCCCTCTTCCAAATCCATAGTGCATGCTTCAAAAAGGAATGGATTGAAATACTTCAAAATAGAAAATGGAGACAACAGTTTTTGGGTAAAGCAATAAGCATATAGCTGTTTACAGCACTAGAAGTTATTAGCTATGAAAATTGTTCTTGATGTAGCAAGATGATCAACACCCTCTTCCATATTCACTCTCTCAGTAATCGATATCGGAACCAAGCAAAGGCCTTTGCTTCTGAGGTCTAGTTCTTGCCTTCTCCCAGATTCCTGTTCACAATTCTCAAATTTGTAAGGAAAAAAGGACTCAATATCATCCATGCATGGCTGGCCACAAAGTTAAGTGCATGCTTACCTGTGTGTGAAGACCTGCAGCATTCTTGTATGAACTACCAAGCATCCGAAACAGATTCTGCTAAAAAAAAAATTATTAAAAAAACAACCCAAGAACAAGAAGCTATTTAACACTAAAATCTATCTGCAGCATTTAAAAACTAGGAAATTATGAGTTTATAACCACTTAATTAACTAGTGACTACCAAAAACCCATTACCAAGAGGCTAAATTTGATTAAGGTGGCTAAATTTTGGCTATTTTTTCCTAATACCCATTATCAAGAGGCTGCTTAATGATTTTCATATACCTGAATTTGTTCTTGAAGAAGCTTGATATAAATGGAAGCCTCTTGAAGAACTGAGGCAGTGTCAGTCTGCAACAAGTTCAAAAGCATAAATGTAAACTTTCAGAAAATACAAACTTTAATTTCTAATAATGGGAATCTAGACATGAACTTTTTAATGTTCTGTAGCCGCTGACCTTGCCATAGGGGGAAACCAGTTTTTGGAGAGCTGTGATCTTGTCACTAAGCTTTTGGCTTCTCCTTACAGGTTGCAACTTCTGGCAAAAACACCAAAAGCTTAACAACAGGGCCAAAACTTAAATGTTGTGACTTTTTCTTAAAATTAAGCATAAGAATTTGATTTATTACTAGCATACCCTCTTGTTTTGTGTTTCCATCGATGTTTCTTGGAACTGGTTCTGCCATTGTTGTTGAGATTTTGTCACCTTGCTCCTCTTATTTTTGTTGCTTTCATTTAAAGCTGTTATGTGATCACCAACCAGACCACCAAGGCCATTTTTGGGCAAGGGGTCATTAAACTCAATTGGACGTTTCCTTGCATTTTGTATGGCCTGAAAATCCTTCAAAAAAACAAAAAATGAAACAGAACAAAGTTAGAATTTGAAGCATTCATTGGCTGATTGGTTCCTGTATTGAATAAAAAACACTAAAGATTTTAGGTGGTCTTTATTATGAGGTCTATAAGACAAATTTGGGTCCTCCTTACAGATTGAAGTAAACATTAACAAGCAATCACTGTAGTCCATTGCAATAAATATTGTTCCAAGCTCTACCAAGATCAAATGCACTTACAATGGAATTGCCCTCACCCCATTAGTCCCACGTAAATTTTAAATTCAAAACAGGGATAATATAGTTAATTTCAATGTATGATCTAAATTGATAGTTACAGCAAGTCTAATTAAGTGTATGGTCAAAGAAAATTTACCCTTTATATTTTAATTTCAAACTACTTGTATTGCTGTAAGAGATTTGACAAGAAATTTACTCATACGCACGTGGGCGGCTATTAGTCGTTGACATGTATGAGATCCTTTTTGGAATTCACACACATCAACAATTGACAATAGCCCACACACGCTGACTGAATGTTAGTTATTTAGATCTAGCTACCAACTAAAGAAGATGAACGTACTACTTCAAGTTGGGGAACTGAAATCTTCTCGTCGAGCAACAATGGCTGCTGGGAAATGTCATCATATCTGAATGCACTTGATAGATGATAACCTGCTATCAAAGAAGGTAACCCAATTATTGTCAATTATTAGAGTTCACTAAATTACAAATGTTGGTGAGGGTAGGTGACAGAAGACAAAAAGAACAGTGAAAATTAGGCTAAATTAGAAAAGTTGTTGCTAAAATTCCAAGCAGATGCAGATGGATAGGGAAATGCACCAAACCTGGTTGATAGGTATCGAGGGATGAGTGAAGAGGAAGAGAAAAGTCTCCAGCTCTGTTATGGTTGTCACTTTCGAATGCTTTGGACCCCACGCAATAGCCACTGCAACAGTGCAATGACCCATGAACATTTTTTTCAAAGACAATAGGACATGATGTAACATATTTTATTATTTATTTTCAGAAGACCAATGATTTATGGTGAGACCAACATGATAAAGGGTATTTTGTTTTGTGAAGTAATAAAGAGAAAATCAATGAGGAAATTACACCTCCCCAGGAGAGGCTTAATAAAATTAACTATAAGAACTATAAGAACTTTCTTTCTGTTGTCAAAATTACATTAGCCTCTATTATTATGTTTAATTTTAAAATAGTTTTGAGTTTTGGATGGATGAGATCATTTGAATAGTTGTTTATGTCTATAAAAAAAATATCGGGATGCAATTTTGGAAAAAGAAGAGTACATACAATTTTCTGTTCATATTCATCTGAGCATTCCAATTTGGCATCTGAACATCATTGTTTCCTGAAACAGTCACTGAATAATTACATATATATATATATATATAGAGAGAGAGAGAGAGAGAGAACCCTTTCGATCATCATATGTAGTTTCTGCAGATAATGTTGAATATTGTGGTGTAATAAAAAATCAATCTATTAATTAAGTTTTGTAATGATGATTACCAAAGTTATAAAGATGGGAAGTTACAGATTGAAGAAGAGTGTTTCTCATTGACCCCAACTAGTCAAATTCTCCAGAGATCAGAAACCTCTGTTCTCAAAGTCCTATGAACTTCTGACTTCTGAGCCCAGGAAATGGAAACATAGAAAACAGAAAGTTGTCAAAATGTGATTTGGGAGCACAATGCATATTGGTTATGATATTCAAATGCATGTACAAATCTCAAGGGAGGCACACATGCTTATACACACACTCACAGTCACAGTGTCACACTAGCATAGAAAATGTGGCTTCAAATTAAACCCAGTACCAAGAAAAAGTACATATCCAAGAAAGCCCTGATTTACAAGAAACAAAATAAGCCCAAACACTCAAAAACTTGAACTTGGAAAATTTCAGTTTTCAATGTATAAATGAATTCAGAAAACCACTGAAGCAAAAACCCAAGATGTTAATCTGAAAATGACGTTAAAACTGACTGATTCCTCACCCCAGAACACTATACAGGCTAGCAAAGTAGCAAGTACTCCTGGTGATTGCCAAAGAAGAAACAATTAATAAGAAGAGCCCTGATGATGTATATGAATTTTCCCAGATGGAGGTATATATGATCTGTATTCTGCAGTGAGAGTGTGATGACTTTGAGGGTTTGGTTGAGTAGGTGTAAAATGGGTTCTTTCCTTTAAAGGACAATGTTATGAACACACACAAGGTTATAAATAGCACTGCATGATGATGAAGAAATATAAAACGTCCAGGTGACTCAGAATCTTATAATTATAATGGTATGGGGCGGCTCTCTTTTACTAGCAACTTATCTGTTTGCTTTCGCTTTCATTTAATTTGACTTGTTTCTGATTAATAATAATATGCATAGTCAAAGCTCAATCGTATGTACAAAACAAGATGATGGGAATTAATTTAGATAAATGACTCAGATGTTGACTCAGTTTCTTTGCTACCAGGTAGCTGTTCCCAAATCCCAACTCAGCAAATTATCAAACACGGTTATGGTTTCTATATATACATGGTTTTCTTTTTGGCTTCCTATGATTTTGATAAAAGTTACTGTCATCTTAATCCTGGCTCCACGGCGACTAATTAATAAGTTTAGATTACGTACAGTGTTGGATCCATAAACTTTATTCATCATGAAGTGGAAAAACACAAAAAATTACATGTTTCGGCCTCTTGAAGATATATTTCATTGAATATTTTACTTTTACGTTAAAAAAATATGAATGAAAAAATTGAGTTGTTGAGATAAATTTATGAAAAAAATTTGTTGTGTTGGAAATGTGTGTGTTTGTTTTCATATATAGTCTTTGACGTGAATGCGTTTGAGAAGCCATTCTAATTTGATGATAGGGAAATAGGTAATTAATACAAACTTTGGCAATTAATATTGTATATACTCCCTAGCTTGTCTTTAATTTGTTGTACATTTATACCATTTCTTGGTGTCATCAGATGGTAAGAAAGGAGGGTCAGATTGCTACTTTAGTCCATTGAAATTATTGCTTTAGCTACCTGGTACATATATACATATCTTATGAAAATGAAATGTTATAAGTGAGTACAAAAAAACATAGTATAAAGCCAGAACTAATGCAGTACTTGGAAGTATATATATTCCAAATTAAGATTGAATAGATGGCCTGGGCACCTCATTTTGGAAGTAAGGGTACTGAACTGGAGATTTGCATGCATTAATTTTTCTGTCAAAATGGTGGAACCTCAATATTTTAATTATTTTTCATCTTTAGAGATAATTTGCAACTCTTATCAAACAGGCTCCCCTAATCTAAAGTAATTGATTAGATAAGTTCTTGTTTGAATATGTACAGTATAAGCTAGATTGACTGTTTAACAATTACAATAAATGTCTAATAAGAAAATATTCTTATATATATGTGTTATTGTGTTTCTCTTTCTCATCATCTATTGAATTCTTATAATATCTGTGATATATATATAAGAAGGTTTTCAAAATAAAGACTAGACACCTAGCTAGCTTATATGAGTCAAAGCATAACTCAGTGCTGGTTCAACTCAAATGTTTTTTTTTTCTCTATATAACAAGATAATTAATTAATAATAAACCCCTCATTTGATTTGTCTTCCACTGCCTTGTTTCTCTCTTTAAGGTTTCCTCTGCAAAGTGTTTTGTTTGGTTGGACATTCTCCGATCGTCCTTGTCAATAATTTATAGTTCAGAGAAGATAAGAAGATCTCGACATTGTTGTACTCTTAAAATGGTTTGGCAATTTGGCTTATAGAATCGAAAAAATATATATTTGTTGTATAGGTATATTTATTAATTATTGTCTTATTTATATATTTGTTTTGTTATTTAGGTTCACTTTTAACAATATTCTTTTATGACTATATTGAAGGTGACCGAATCATTAATTCCATCTCATTTTTTTCTTTTCATTACTACTTGAGCTAGCTAACCTAAGTTCTAATAATTTAGGTCCGATTTCAATTTCATTAATATATATGCATTCGTAATTTGAAAATAATTGAAATGTAATAACATATGACTAATTAAACAGAGGCGATCCGAACTGTTGTTATCCTAGCTAAAATTTTAATTAGCATGTCATTGCTTTTTTTGCTCTCCTTTAGTTTAATGCATGTAGTAACTAAGTCAGCCTGTCTTTTTGTGTGTAACTTAATATTAATCCCTCAAAGCACTACGTAATGACATGTGGACACAATTGTTCAGTGCCGAATCTAATAAGTTGGAATTATTGCATAGATGTGAGTCTCTGACTGCAAAACAAAGTAACCTTATATTCATGTTGTTATTTGAGATAGAGAAT
The DNA here is from genome assembly GCA_003254885.1 of Purshia tridentata. Taxonomy (NCBI): domain Eukaryota; kingdom Viridiplantae; phylum Streptophyta; class Magnoliopsida; order Rosales; family Rosaceae; genus Purshia; species Purshia tridentata. The sequence goes on along the minus strand of QANT01002203.1, from coordinate 9,661 downwards.
CAGACCAAGTAAATGTCTTATAATTGCATGGTTGACCAGAATATTGAAATTTTGATAGGTCAAAGGAGATTGTCATTTAGGTCTTGTATTCAAGTATTGACGACCAACATTGAAGTAAGTTGATATATATATTAATTCAATATATAATAACTAATATATTACTATATCATGAATGAGTCTTCCCCATGCAAATATATTATAGTCTTTATTATATGAATTTTGCATGGTCTACGATTAGAGTATATCTACATGATATAAGATATTAATAAAAGACTTTGCTCCATGTAAATTTATATATAATTAATTAATGAGTTCTATGGACCTATATGGTCTGTATTATTATAAAGTCAATCCTCAAGTCCATCTCTCAATCTCTCTCATGCCATCCCAAGCTATTAGAAAACGAGCAGTATACATGCATGTGAAATCATCATGTTTTCTATAACCACTTGCAGGCCAATATAAGAGCTAACATTCTTGTTTCCAGAGTAGTGTACCTTGTAAATTAATTTATATAATTTATATGTACATTGTTGAAAGATATCTCACATTAAAAATATGAGAGTTTTACTAGTGACTTATAAGGGTTGGATTATTTTTTCTGTTGCTTATTAATTTTGAAATAAATGCCTAAATTCCTTCATACATGCGGTATACAATTTGTATCTCACGACACATCAGAGCCCATTCTCATGGTGTAGACAAATGAGGCAACCTTTTGATAAAAGTATTTGTAAATTGTATAAATATTTTTGCTAAAAATACAAGTGCATACATATTATAAATGCACATGAAAGAGCTATATGGAAAATAAATCTAAAATTTTTTAATTGTTTTTCCAAATCCTACTAAATAACAAGGAATAAATTTCAGATTTCAAGGGTTAATAAAAATTTCAAAAAAGAATTTGAAACAATTTTAATTTCATTGGAAATTCATACCAAAACAATTATAACTTTTAATAAAATTTCGACAATTTTAATTGGGTAATATTTTAAAATCTCAAAAAAAGAAAAATTTCGAAATTTAATTTTATGCTAAACAAGCCCTAAATATGTAGAATTGCTTTGCCTATTGGGGAGGTCTTTAAATATTAGTATTCAAATTGGGCTCACTTAAGTGCTTGATTCCGGGCCGAAGTTTAATGTTCTGGGGTTGATATAAGATAGGAATGGGCTTAATAACTAATTGATGTGAAATGAGACGTATTGGACAGAATAAGCCCAACCAAGAGCCACACCACATGGGGGTCCATATGGGCAATATTGTCAATTCACGCCTCCATTCCCACCAAATATATGTGCTGCTCGGTTTCAGTAAATACTTCTTTCTTAAGCCCTAGAAAACCCTAGCTCTCGGAGGCGCCTCTGCGAATTTGTGCATCTCTTCGGGTACGTACGGTTCAGTCTCAACCCTCATTCTCTTTATCAATTACTGAAACTGTTTCGATTTGTGTTCTGTATTAGGCTCTTATTTGTTCATGTATGGTCTTGTTCATTTATTTTAATGACATTTTGAGGTGTAGTTGGGGTTTGTCTGACGAATGGCTGTTTGTTTTCTGAGAAAATCCGAAGGAGGAATAAGAATCTCAAGTTTGATACTAACATCTAGACCTATTAGATCTTGCTGTTATTAATTTGGTTCAAATATGTGGTGATTAGGCGCATGTGTAGTTCTGTTAAATTTTGTGGTGTGTTTTCTTAGTTCCTGGTGGAATTTCCGGGCATCAGATTGAAATGCTTTAAAGTGTTTTCTGTTGTAGGCAAATTTTGATTATCTCGTGGATGATTCTGTAATTGGGTTTAACAAATTTAGGGGAATTAAACTAGCTACTAGAATTGGCTGCAACCTTGTCTCGATGCCCAAATGTGTTTAGTAGCTATTCTTGAATCTTGATTGATTTATTTATTTATTTCACCCAACTATAAATGGGCATGCTACTAAGCTACCAAGTTGTTGATTGCTTTTATTAGACCTTAGGATTTGACAAGGGATACACTTGGGACCTTAGCCATGTATGCTTTATCTGTTATTGAGTAGCAACATATTAAAGGGAAAATTTAAATTATTTGCTTTTGTTTGTTTCATTTATCGCTCCTGATATATGTGCAAAAGCCCTGATGATGTTCTTGTTGAATTACTTTTCAAACATACAGCGCAGCAAAGATGGTGAAAGTTAGTGTTCTGAATGATGCTCTGAAGAGCATGTACAATGCAGAGAAAATTGGGAAGCGTCAGGTCATGATCAGACCATCATCGAAGGTGATCGTCAAGTTTCTTCTGGTGATGCAAAAGCATGGTACATTTCCAATATTTAATGCTCAAATTCACCGCTTACCTTAATGTTTCTTAGTTGATATATTTCTGAGTTTTTGATATTTTTGTTTTTGGTTTTCCTCTGTAGGATACATCGGAGAGTTTGAGTATGTTGATGATCACAGGGCTGGTAAAATTGTGGTCGAACTGAATGGTAGGCTTAACAAATGTGGGGTTATTAGCCCTCGTTTTGATGTGGGTGTTAAGGAGATTGAAGGTTGGACTGCAAGGTTGCTTCCTTCTAGACAGGTGAGCCCATAATTATCAGTTAGCTATTTCAAGCCTAGGAACAGGATATATGTGTTGTTGGGTCTGCTAAATAATTGTGTTTATTTCAGATGTGATTGGATTGGTTCACTTTTTTCTTAATGATAAAATGTTAGAATGTCAACAAGATTGTATAATTAGTTAGCTAGTCATCAATCCAAAACTCATATTATTTCTAGTCTGGTTTGCCTCTATCATTGGATTCCCCTCTTTGTATTTCTGGCTTATTCTGTTGAAATACCCTTTTTTCTTCAACTTGCAGTTTGGATATATAGTGCTGACAACTTCTGCTGGCATTATGGATCATGAAGAGGCCAGAAGAAAGAATGTTGGTGGTAAAGTGCTTGGATTCTTTTACTAGGCCCGGTTTAGTTCAGGAATGACATTGAGGATTTTTCTTGTGAGGAGCTTTTGGGTTTATTTCAGAACTTAGTAGATTACTTCTATGTTTCATTTTATGTTTTGTCTTGAATGCTGATAGAGGTGGTTAATGGCACATTATTTGCTTTCTTTATCAAAAAGCTTGATGTTTGTTTATCAATGGTGCATCTGGATGTTGTTTCTGTCTTAAAACATCTTATCAATTCCAAATTTTGGCTTCCACCATTGGATATCTTTGCATGCCTGTTTATGACTGAATTATGATTGTTATGAATTTCAACAAAGGATTAACAAATAATAAACGTCAAAGACAATGGGTGAAGATGAAAAATAGAAAATAAAAATTGGGGACTTTTGGGGTCGGTAAGAGCTGGTCCATTCTTTTAGTTGGCTGGTAATGATTTTATGTTATACTTTGCTTTAAGAGGGCGGTGGCACCTTTTCACTTGGTTCCATTGATCAGTGGCCAATGGCCATTCTTTATTTGGTAAATAAAAAGAACTAAAAAGTCTCCTATCGTGCATCTTTGTCCAAGGTTTTGACTAAACAAGAAAAACCATACAATTTTTCAAGGAACAATACTTGCCTCAGTCTACGGTACGAGGACTTACTCAGTTGTTCGGCCGTGCAATAATCAGGATGTTCAGGAATCAACCATCCATGTTAAATATTAGGCGTGCAAGAATTAGGGTGTTCAAAATCCAATTCAATCTCTTGAAACTAATAAATTACATTCAATGGTTAGTTTGGCTGATTATGAACCGTTAGATTGCATCTTTAAGATCACAAAAGATTTGATCTTGTTTCTTCTTTTTTTCTTGGTCATATAGATTATAGACAATTTGAAACTTCTAAGATGAGGACAAATAATCTAAAACTTTGGACTATATTGTGATTAGCGCATGATATGCTACCTTGTAATAGAAAATAGAGAAAAGTGAAAGAGCAAGAGGGATTAGAGAGTTTTATTCATACTAATAAGGTAAGATCCAATGATCAAGCAACTCTAATCACTAACATGATACAATATTTGCTACATGCCTATATTATGATGTGTTTTAATTATGTATACCCAAAGGTAAATTAGGATTGAAGAGAGATAAGTATATAAAGCAGCAAAGGTTTTATTAGGAGAGAATGCTAAGCAAGTAGGAGTCTCCCACTGGTAGAAGTGGAATTGAAGCATAACATCAAGTTAACACAAAAACAAGACAAAAGCAAAGCATATCATTCTTGAATACTGCCAAAGATCCGTAGTTGCCCTACTATTAGTAAGACCTAAATTCAATTAGCATTTGATCAGCTGCTTGTCCTCTGCATCATCATCACCACCACTCTCGACTTCCATGGCAGAAGAAATTGCAGATCAAGGGAGAAGATGGAGGACTGAGAGAAGCAGCCGCGAATATGACTTATGAGCGCATGTCTTGTGATTTTTGTAGGTGCAGGAAAGGTGGCCAGAGGATCTTCTTAGCATATACTCCCAAGTTCCCAACCACAACTTAAAAAGAGTTCCTTTCCATTTTACTTTTTACCACTTTTCAAATTTATTATTATTACTTTTGTTTCCAAACCACAGTACAAATGTACAATGTTAATTGTTAAGGTTTCTTTGGTTTGTTAAAAAGTGGTGAGATAAAATAAAAAAATGAGTTAAAGTTATGATAAATTAAAGGTTCATCCTTTTAAATGTATTTTTCATTTAAGAATTGGATTTTTAACTCCTATCTCATTTGAAATGCTAACTCATGCTATGTTTTGCAATTCTTGAATCTACTTAATAATCTTTTGACATCTTTTTTTAGATGATCGATAATTAAAATGGAGTATTAAGATATATATAATTTTATTTGAGAGAGGAGAATTAAACATGAATGTAAAGGATTAATTATACGATATTTTTAAGGGAAAATTTTAGCAAAAGTACGTAACTTTAATAATCTTTTGACATCTTTTTTTAGATGATCGAGAGTTAAAATGGAGTATTAAGATATATATAGTTTTATTTGAGAGAGGAGAATTAAACATGGGTGTAAGGGATTAATTATACGATATTTTTAATTGAATTATCTCTACGATTGTAACGTAAACTATTGATATTTAATAGTAATAAAGTAAGAGAATGACTCTAAAGCTAAATTGTTAGTAAATTAAAAATAAAATTTATAAACTTTAAAAATAAAAATAAAAAACAAAAATTCACTGCCATAAGGAAAAACAAAATTTATAAACTTATAAAGCAGTGAAGTCATCCCAGTGAAGCCGGGTGTACGGACACAGGGCTGTGCATACAGTTGAGACTGGAGAGTCACCCGCGTATTATACACGGAGAGCCAAAGAGGTCCCGAAGTAAGCTTCGCCAATCGCCACAGGTCATCTCTCTCTCTGCGACCTCGTACAGTTGTTTAGTTTTTATATATTAATTTATTTGTTGGTTTACATTTTTGGCTGCAGAGAGGAATCGGTTTGCAATTTGGGTTGGTGATATAATCAAGGGATGGCTGCGCCACCAGCAAGGGCTCGGGCCGATTACGATTATCTCATCAAGCTCCTCCTCATTGGCGACAGTGGTTAGTTATTCTTCTTCTCTTGCGTTTGGTTCCTGAGAAAATTATGGAAATGTGAAATGGAAGTTAAACATTTTGAGATCCTATGTGTTTTTCCCTCTACCTGGGATGACTTGGGGGACAAATGCCAGTGTGGGTTTCTTTTTGTTTGAATAAACTGTTATTTAAAAAAAAAAATTGGTGTAGGATAATATTTGGTTCTGTCCATTTGTCTAATTTTTGAAAACTCGGTGTTTTGGGACCTGGATATGCGTGTAACTGGATGGATATGCTTGAAAACTCCAATTTTGAGTTCCATGAAGACCGAGAGAGAGAGAGAGAGAGAGAGAGAGAGTTCAATATACGTTTACACATTTGTTTTACATATGAAAATGAAAATAGAATATGGTGAGTAATATGCGACTCAATCTGCATCGCAAGATATGCCTAATCAAAAGATCAGGAGAGTGAGTGTGGGTACGATTAATTACTATATGGGTATGAGGAAAAAGGAATATGCATATTTGAAGAGTATCTCAATATGCTATTAATACTTAATATCATTTGCTATGTAAATGCCAGATAGAGAGCTCAGTTAGGGTTCATGGTTTTGGCTTCAGTAGGGATTCTTGCTACGAGAGGATTGATTTTAAAATGCTTTGAGATGGATAGTAATGTTTTAGGATTGTTTTGTTTAGATGGTATCTGGAACTCATGCACTTAGGAAGGGATTTTTTGCTTTAATTTTGAACTATCAGGGAATGAACCACTTCCCTCTCTTTATTTGGGAGATATGCTTAGTTTCAATTATCAAACTTTTGGGCTTTGTTCCGATGATCAATTTTTTGGTTCTTAATAATTAACATTTCTGCCTAAATTGTCAGGTGTTGGGAAGAGTTGTCTGCTTTTGCGCTTCTCTGATGGCTCTTTCACTACCAGTTTTATTACCACTATTGGGTTTGTATCCTTTCAAACCGCAAATTTTTTTGTATCTTGAAACTCCTTAGCATATGAAAAAAGTTTAATGAAATATTAAGTCAGTTGGGGATCATTAGGTCCTGCCTATGGCTGCTCTAGAAGTATGACTTAATGAACTATTACATTAAACATTAAAGTGGATTTTCTTTTAGATAAATATATATTTCACAGAAGAAATTCTATGTATTCAAGCTGAATGAACTAGAAGTTTCATTTAGTTCTTTGTTTAACATCTCTTAGATAATTTTACCTTGCCAGGATCGATTTCAAGATAAGAACCATCGAGCTTGATGGCAGACGAATTAAATTGCAAATATGGGATACAGCTGGTCAGGAACGGTTTCGAACAATTACAACTGGTATGTGTTTGAATTTCAAATAGTTCATTTCAATTATGAAAATACACAATAGATGCTGTCTTATTTGCATGGGGGAAGAGGGAAGGGGGAGGGGAGTTGAAACTCTTTGTAAAGTTAAAAAAGGAACTCAAAAACGAAATCTTTTGTAACCTTGAATAAAAAAGATGTGGAATTTTAGATAGTAAGGATAAATTCATCAGGTCAAGATCTAACTAGGGAGATCCTTTAGTCCCATTATGATAAGTCTGATTAATATATACTTTTATAGGTGGTTAATGAGTTCTTGGATATACTAGTTGTATTGGTTTTCTTTCAGTTATAACTCCGATTTTCCTCTTGAGTTACATCCTTCATTATTGTTATCCAGGAGTTTACTTATGTTTTTGTGTTATGCTCTGCAGCTTACTATCGAGGAGCCATGGGTATTTTGTTGGTGTATGATGTTACTGATGAGTCATCTTTCAACAGTAAATTCTCGTTTTTTCTTACCCTCAACATGACTTTTGGATAGCATGTCCAATTATATTTTTAATTTTTTTTTTCAAATCAAAATATAATGGATTGGAATGTAGAAATTTCAATCTTGCGGATCATTTTGGGTGCCTGTTAGTTCTACTTTCATTGAGGAGGTGGAACCGTGGAAGGTTGAAATTGGCCTTGCTATGGTGGCACTCCTTCCATCCCTTGTATAGTTTTTATGACTAATCTAGCAATTAATAGTAATTGCCTCTTTATGTGCAGACATTAGGAACTGGATTCGCAACATTGAACAACATGCTTCAGACAATGTCAACAAGATACTGGTGGGAAACAAGGCTGATATGGATGAAAGCAAAAGGGTGTGTAACTTATATTTTTTTCACTTGCAGGAAATACTCTTCGTGTTTAACATGATGGAATGGTCACCTAAAAGAGTAAGATAGGATCAGATGTGGACAATTTTAGTATTCTGTTGGGACAGGTTCAGCCATGAGGGTGCTAGACTTGTGCGCTTTATCCTCCCTATCTCTTTTTGCATGTGTTTGAATGACGCAAATGCCCAGGCTTTATCAATGTAAACACTCTGTTTTTTTAGGCTGTGCCTACGGCTAAGGGTCAAGCTCTTGCTGATGAGTATGGTATCAAGTTCTTTGAAACTGTAAGTACTAAGTAGCAATATGCCTTTGATATTAAGTCTACATGTATAAGTAATTCTGTATTGTTTATATCGAAAGAATATGTTATGCAGAGTGCAAAGACAAACATGAAGGTGGAGGAGGTTTTCTTTTCAATAGCTCAGGATATCAAGCAGAGACTTGCAGAATCTGATTCCAGGGGATCTGAGGTGGCTTTTATTTTTATTTTTAACTTTTTAACTACCCTTCTTCTTTGACCTATTCTTTCCTCCATATTTTCTTTTTGTGGCTTTTCAAAGTCAGTAGTTTTATGCCATTCAAAGTGGGAATCCTTTTCTTTCCCCAACTATTCTTTCAAATGTTGATGGACTACTCATTTTGATTGGTGGTCCAGCCTCAGACACTTACGATTAACGAACCAAACAAAGCGGGTGGTCAAGCTGCACAAAATTCAGGTTGCTGTGGTTCGTAGAAAATGGGAAGGTTATGTTGGTTGCAATGATTTCGGTTTGAGGCGAAACCCGATTACTTTATGGTGGGCGCCTCTCTTAGAAGTCTCAACTACCAGCATTAGTTTTTTACTGCTCCCAATTTTGGAATACATAAGATGACATCCTCTATCCTTCATCATCTTTCAATTCTAGGGGGGTTGTTGTCATATGTCTCTGTTGTGCTGCTTGTGTTGATGTAGATAGATAATCAGGTTTGAGCTTCTTGTTGACTGATGATATTTATAAAGTATGTCTCAAATGTTGACACTGATGTTAATCTACCTTCCTGCAGTAAACCTATCATTCATCTCATGTTTTATATAATTGGTCATTGCTTCTCCACATTTTTAATAGTATACTGAATACTGATACTGACAGTACAATGAATGAACCAATACGAGAACCCAGATGCTTTTATTATTTAATAATTGAGTGAGCCTAGATTGGGCTTAGCGTGGATCTTCCGTCGGATTGTCTTGATCCTGAGGTATCGCCTGTAAAATAAATAAACAAACATAGCATTAGCAGGCTCGGCCCAATGAAAATATCAAGTGCATATAAGGATTTAGGCATTTTGCTCAACTCCCTCTATATTTCAACCATTAAATTATAAATTCTTTTAGAAAAACTCATACGCTCAAATCCTTTTTAAATCCTTGCCGGCTTGGGGTCGTTGGACGACAAAGTTCCGTCAACACTGGTGGCGGGTCGCGTGGGCGGTCGGGGTTGCCTCTTATCTCCTTTTCTCTTTCTTCCTTCTTTCCTTTTCTAGAATGTGCAGTTGGCAATTGGTGAGGCAACCAAAATGGTATAACACAATGACAAGAAACGTGAAAAAAACGAAAAGGAAGGGGAAAAAAGGTCAGTGCATTGTTGCCTTTGAACAATTTAGGAACAATGTTTGCCATCACCACTTTTAGTATACATATATGGAAAATAATATCTATTCTCTACTGACCTTCTTTTCTATTATTCTCATTTTATAATATAAATCATAATCGTTTATTTTTAAGATTTAACTATGAAGATTATTTCTATAAAAAAATTAATCAAATAAAAAATTATTTAATTATATAACTGTAATTAATAAAAAAACAGTTTTAATAACAATTTGATTCACTATTAATTTATTTTTAACAATTACATGATTATATATAACAGTTGATATATAATAATTGTTTTTACATTAATTATTATAATCAACCATT
>QANT01002200.1:0-14597 GCA_003254885.1 Purshia tridentata | reverse complement strand
CTTTTTTTATTTTTTCTTTCATTTAATGAATAAAAGTTGATAAATGCCCTGAGAAAGATCAAAATCTTGGATTTCTTTTCTATAATGACTAATTCATTCTTTTAAGTTAAGATGTGTCAATTGTGATTCTGATATTTTAGAAAAAAAATCTCATCCCATTCACCTTCTCTCTTATCGTAATAAATATAGGCCGGCTTGAAAATTTCAGAAATAGTTGAAAATCAATCGTGAAAGTTCGATACTAGGTTTTTTTTTTTTTTTTTTTTTTTTNNNNTTTTTTTTTTTTTTTTGGTTGTTAGACCTAGAATTCTAGATAGCTGGTTCGATCCTAATTGTTTTCTTTTCAAATTTTTGGATTTCTGATTTTTTAGTATTATCAAGCAAAATCTGAAATTTTCAGTTCGACTTGAGTTCAAATAGGAATTAATTGAATTTTTGATCCAACTTGCACGCCTAGTGAAGCCGATGCCGTGTTAAAGAAGCAAAGTAAGCAAACAAAGTAAAGCAAAGAAAAAGCTTTATAACCATTAATTTGTATATACAGAAACAAAATGAATCAAGATGTTTGAAATTCATAAGCCAAAAACTGATTGTTTTTTGTTCAAAAGAAGAAAAATATTGACAACATAACATTATGGTTAACAACTCAATGGATAACTCATTACTCATCGTTCATCATATTCACGATGTAGTTTTATTCACATATATTATGAGGACAAAACAGTAGACAAAACAAACTCGGTTTTTTTTGTAGTGTAGTTTTGGTCAAAATATATAACCGTGATGCTTTAGCGCTTCCTTAACGGTTAACGCTGAAGGACAGGTGCATTACCAAACCAACTAGGCTAGAAAACATAACATAAACCCTATTGGGCCATGAATTACAAGTAATAATTAATAACCCAAATCCTAATTACAAAGCCCAAACTGTATTTACTTCAACACTACCTCTCAAGTTGGTGCATAGACTAATGAATCAAGGAATACCCTACTAGCCACAGTCTTTGTCAGAATGTCTAACACTTGATCTTCAAACTTTATAAAAGGAAAACTGACAATTCCAAGTTCTAACTTCTCTTTACTAAAGAATCTATCAATCCCAATATGTTTGGTTCAATCATTTTGGACAGGATTATGAGCAATTGTAATAGCTGACTTGTTATCACATAATAGTTTCATAGAACTCTTTGGTCTAAACCCCAAACCATGTAGTAAAACACTTATCCACAATAATTCACTAAGACCACAACAATTCACCTGTTGTTTCTTGCTTCTCCATATGACAAGATTGCCTCCTACAAACGTAAAGTACCCAGAGGCAGACCTTTTATCATCAACAGAGCCTCCCAATCTGCATTTGTATAACCACTTATCAAGATGGCCATGCTTAGAGAATAGAATACCTGCAGTACCCTATTAACTCCATCCATATGAGCTTTAAGAGGAGCATGCATAAATTGACTGAGAGCATTAACAACATATACAATATCAAGGTCGTGTATCTGCCAAGTAGATCAGCCTCCCTACAAGTCTTTGATATCTCCCTTTATCTGCAGGAGCTGAATACAAGCACTCAAACAACTTGTGATTCTACTCAATTGGTGTATTTTTAGGCTTGCAAGCAAGGTTATTTGTCTCTTTTAACAAATCCAACACATACTTCCTTTGTGGCAAAAATATCCCATGTTTTGATCTAGCCACTTCAATCCCAAGAAAGTATTTCAAGGCTCCCAAATCTTCATCTCAAATTTAGTAGCAAGATATTCTTCATATTACTTACCTCCTCTACATCATCTCATGTCACTCTCATATCGTCTACAAAAACAATCAAGGCAGTTAGATTGTTATTTATTCGCTTAAGGAGTAGAGTATGATCCCAATTACACTGTTCAATCTGAAACCCTTCATTTCCTTAGTGAACCTACCAAACCAGGCTCTTGGAGACTACTTCAACCCATAAATTTGTCAAATCCATTACAATTTCTGTTAAAAAAAGGATCATGTGACATTTTTAATGGGCAAAAGTTCACTCAATTATTTAATTCAATTTTATTAAAGAAATAAAAAACTAAAAGAAAAAAATTATAAACAAAAAAAAACTACAAGAAAAAAGACAAAGAAAAGAATAAACTAAAAATTGAAAGCAAAAAAAAAAATATAAACAAACTGGCCGATGTGGGGGAAGAGAGAGAGAGATGGCTGGTGTGGAGGTGTAGCAGACACAAGGAGGTTGTTGGAGTGAGGGAGGTTGGGGTAGGGGGCCTGCCAGAATGAGGATGGAGGTCGCGGTGGGGGAGAGAGAAGGTAGGCATATTTTTATTTATTTTTTCTATTTTTAACAAATAATTTTATAATTTTTATAATTATTACTTTTTTACCATTTTACCCTGAAAACTAATAGAAGTTTAACTTAATTGACAAAGTAGCCTCATTTGGCGCTTAAGTCAAGTTTTAGTCCAGACAAATGTACTTTTAAAGTTGAAATCCTAAATTAGTTCTGCCACCAAAAGTGAAGTCTTTTTGGTATACTTTTCTCTAAAAAATAATTACAATACAAAACACAATTACAATAAAACAAATATCTACAATAAAAATTATTATAATAAAAAAACAATTACAAGTGGATGACAGAGGGTTTTGGGAGAGTTATGGAATTTCTAAGTAATTTTGGGAGAGATTTAAGTATGATTAGGGGTTTTGAGATGTCAGGGGTGATTGTTGGGGGTAGAGATATGCTGTCTCTCCCTGTTCCTTCTCACAGATTTTGCTAACTTTATTAAATAAAAAATTAACAGAATTAAAAATTGTTAAGTAGAGATAATTTATGCGAGGAGGGACAGCAGATCCCAACCTGGTTGTTGGGAGAGTTTTGAGATGGCTAGGGGTTTAAAAATTAAAAATAAGCATTTTTTTTTTAAAAAGAATTATGCTTTTCATTTTTATTTTATTATTAAAATTAAGTTCTCCTTATAATGCTTTTTTTCTCAAGCTTTCATTTTCATGACCGAAAGAATTAAATAAAAGGAAAACCTCCCCTCATCTCATCCCATCCCACCCTCTCACATCGTATTAAAATATGTGGTTCAGAAAATCTCAGGAATAGTTGAAAATCAGTGCAGAAAAATCTATACTAGTTGAAAATGATTCTGATCATTGTTCTGGATGTCTTTGGGCTTTAATTGTAGCACTTGCCTAGATAGATCTAGACAGCTTGGTTCCATCGTAATTAGTTTTTGGTTACTTCCATCCCTGAATTGGCACAACCATTGTATAGTGGCTAGAATGTGGCACTCTGTTGAACACTTAAAAGTTGAAAGCCTTGATGCACATATATAGCTAGGCAAATGCTCGAAATAAATCACAACTTTCAGAATTCAGATCCAAAACTGCTCAGAATATTTCAAAACTGGAAAATTGGCAATCTACAAATAGATTGCAACTCCAATCCAACATCACTATTTTAATTTCAAAATATTTAATTTTGTCATGCCAAAGTCAGAAGATTTCTGTTGGAATTCAACTGAAGTAGGAACTGAATTTTCAGTTCAACTTTCATCCTTAGTTAGGCCAATCATATCATACCATGCGCAGCCATCGTTTACCATGATGGCCTGGAAGTGAGTGAAGCTTTGAACTAGTTATATCCTTTTCTTTTTGGCCTCAACTATCGCTTAAGAAAAGTTCCTACTTTTACCCCTTTCAGAAAGCCAGAACTTCTGCCACCCGAGGCTTTGTGACAATGATCATATAAAAATCACATGAACTATTAATCAAATCTCCAACAGAATTTCTAATGACTGTGTTAACCAATTGCAGCAAAGCTTTGTCTGAGAAGAATGCAAGCCTTAGACTGATGGACACTACCCTCAACATAATCCTGTTATGGTGGTGACCTCAGAGGATTATAATCTTTGTTGAGACATTTTGCACTGCATGTGATGTGGCCCAGTACTCGAGCACAGAGTCAAGCACAATAATACCTGATCAAGATCAATAGTAGCTGATGGATGTTGCATGCATTCTACAAATTAAGCCTCATTCCTCTCCATCAAGACTGACCACCAAGCAAAGGCTATGCTCACTGCACTCTCGTTCCTTGATTATTAGGGAACTTTAGAAGCCACCAACACCTCCACAAGCTAGTCTGCAAACCTTGAAATTACTGCTGCTTTGTGTCCTTTATGATTGAGACTAGACCCCAGCCAAAATGGCTCATTCCACTCGAACAACAGTAAAATGTGCTCTTGCATTTCAGGTACAAGGGGGATAATGGAGATGCAGTGATCTGTCTTTTGTAGAGATTCGAACTGATAGGCAAGGGATTGTTGCATGCTCTGTGAAGAAAAACACTTATTTTAGGCAGAATCTGAAGTCCGTATTCTTCTATAGTTTTGATCAAATAACTAATGTATTCCAGCAACTACATACAGTCTAATATTGAAGTGACATATAACAATTGAATTAGAATGTTTAAGGTGGATGGTTAATTAATCTAAACCCAAGAAATTTTTTTTTTCAACATTTATAATTTCCAAGTAAAATAAATGTGCACACAGACAAAACACAAATCTAATAGGTAGTAGTATAATATCAGAATCAGATCAACTGAGAAAAACGATCATTTCCCTTTCCTTTATTTTGTAATCCAGATTAGAACAGCATTTGCATTCTAACTAATAATCAGTTCCTCTTCCTCTGCCAATTGAAGATGAAATCTTCATTCAAAAGTCCTTTGGAAATTATAAAGGAGTGCTACCAAAAATCTATTCCAACATTTAAAGATTTAAGTACAGATTCCTTGAAGTAGTTCATTGAAGCACATCCTCTCTCTCTCTCTCTCTCTATATATATATATATATTGCAATTGAAACATAAGGTTGGCCGAAGAAAGCAAGAAACTATCCAAGGACAAGCTTTTTAAAGTTTAGATAGCTCCGGAGGCAGAAATATCTGTCTCTATTAAATCCAAAGTTCCAGGCAAAGCCAAAATTCACTGAGAGAAATGAACAACATTAAACACAAACAGAGACAGAGACAGATCAAAATGACACTCACTCTAGTCGGAGTATGAACTGCCTTGCTCTTCAGATTCAAGTTCTCTCATATTGTTAGTTACCACTTCAACTTTCAATGATAACCTCTGAGTATGTTCCTCAATATATTTCAATACAATCTGCAGCTGCTCTTGATAAGCGGCAGACTTCTTTTTCTCCCGATGTAGCTCCGTGGACAGTTCCCGGATTTTCAAATCCTTCTCATCCTGGGAGCAGAGAACTAATATCAGACATGTTGGAAGAATAAAAGCGCATACAGGAACGTGTACATATAAGCTTATGTAAAATTAATAAGTTTTAAATTAAAAAGAATGCAGGATGAGATAAATGTTTTCAACAAGTAGCTGCATTACAAGATAATTATTGAGGGTTTAGATCATAACTTAATTGGTCTTAGGGTCATGCCTAGCAAATTTTCTACTTGATCTGACCTGAGAATCATAGCCACCTACCTTATGAAGCAAAAAAAGGAATATTTGCCCAACCAGAACTGCTATTGTCAAAGAACCTGCATGCCTTTGTAAGAGCAAAAGTACATAGCAGTTACCAGTTTTGCATCAAAGACGCCCTTTTCTTCAAGATACATAGAAAATACTCAAAGTGGTCATCTACAAACGCGGAGTGTGAATATAAAATTAAAAAAATTAAAAAAATCATTGGACCCAGAAAAAAAAAAACAAATCAATCTCCAACTACAGGTCATATTATGCCTCATCATCTCTTACAAGTCAGAATATTACAAATTTATTCAAGCAAATTGCAGTTGCACTACATGTACTGCACATTTTGACTTTTTGCAACGAATTCAATTATGAATTATTCAAATCTAGTTGTTGGCTCCAATCCATACAACTCTATTCTCATGATAATTAAAATAGGAGTGCAACTATTTGCACACCCCATTTTCTCTCAACTCACACCCTCATTATTGACCTAATTTGAAATTACCATAGGACACAAAAAAATAAAAAATAACACACCACCCAAAACACCCCCTTCTCTCTCTTCTGTTTCGGGTGGGGTGATTTCTGGGGTTTTGGGTGGGTTGGGGTGGGGGAGGCTAGAGGTGGGGGTGGAGGTGGAGGTGGAGGGGGGGCTGGATTTCGGTGGTTTCCGTGGTGGGGCTGGGTTGATAAGCCAGAGAGAAAGGGAGGGAAGAGAGGGAGTAAAAGATAGAGAGGTCAGGTTGGGGTTGGGGCTTGGGTGCTGTGCACGGTGGTGGGGGTGGCTGGGTTGATAAGCCAGAAAGAGAAAGGGAGGGAGGAGTGAGAAGAAAGAGAGAGAAGGGGGTGTCTAGTCAAATAAGGGTATGTTGGTAATTGATGGGGGTGTGTTTTGAGAGGTTTTCAATTTGAGGAGAGGGTGAGGGGTGTTTTGTGAGAAGGGGGTGTTTTGTGAGAAGGGGGTGTGTGTTGAGAGGATTTGGAGTGTGCAAATAGTTGCACTTTTTAAATAGGAATCTAACTAGTTCTCAAAAAAACTTGGAAAATGAGATTAAAAATTCCACTATAAGCTGATTTACATACAAACACAAACACCAAAATACCTCACAGAATGCAATCCTATGTGATCGTCTAGGCGGTATCTTGCTAGGATTCAATTCATGATTATGTTCTTTTACAAAACCATATATAACCCACTTCCCTCCTTCCTTTGATGCTATCCTTAACACTGCATTGCATCCCTCTCTGGTGGCTGGCCTTGATGAAAGAACTACGTTTTGTCTGCTTGCATATTTTTCTGCTCGAAAACCTTCTTTCGAGCAAACAAACTCCCGACCAATTATTGAGTTATCTTTTAGTGAACGACGTGTACGGTTATTCCGTATTGTAAAACCCATATGCCTACCATACATCTCATAAAATTCTCTAGCATCTTCTGCTGATTCAAATTCCATGCCGATAACCGGTTCCAAAGTTAAAGGAAAATCTTGACTAGATGTTTTGATCAAATTATCATTTGCTCCGGGAGTACACGACAGCTCTTCATCAGCTGTTTCATGACTGGTAAAAGTTTCATCTAGCCAACGCCTATATTTTCTATCCGGACTGAATCCTTGTCCTGAGGTGCTAGCCATCATGGACCTGCCATAAACTGAGATAAGTTATTGTATCGAACAAAAACATAGCATTAAAGCCCAAAGCGTGAATGAAGCACAAGCAATGGCAGCAACTAAATTTTTCTCATCACTCCAGGATCCAATTTATTCAAAAGGTCAAATAGGCAAGTAATACTGTAAAAGTGTGCATCGTCACCAATGAGCCTTAGCTTACAATTAGGCAAAACAGGGACAGTATGTAACCAATCATATGGCAAGTTTAGAATTTGTTTTGAGCATGCACAACAAGATGATTTCAAATTTTCCCCCATTGAGCATGTTATCAAATGTGATATCCACATAAACCAAAAGCATCCACCTTTACTGACTACAATGAGAAGAATAGAATGCCATTTTGTTAAATAACTTATTGTCAACTGCATAGCTCAATGGTTCTTTACTCTCTTTTTTTCATTCTATATGGCTCATTCATACACTCTTCTAAAACATAATTGAGAACCCATCTCTAAAATGATACAAAGGCATCGTTTGGGTGCTTCCCTTTTAAATACATTAGCCCAGTACCAAAACCTGACACTTGAATCCATGTCCACAGGTTCCCAAATCTCAACAGAAAGGCGGGTATAAAAATTGTGCAAATATACCGCTGAAAGATAATCTTGGGAGGTACTAAGATTTTCCCTCATCCATTCTAAAATCACAAAGAATGCACACAAGAGTTGCATCAGAAGATCCAGCAGAGGCTTGCCTCAAGGAAGAGTAAGCTTGTTTTTTTAGGCTTGCAGGTTAATCCTGATCAAATCTATATATACTGGCATCCCCAGATATACAATGCAGACTGGAAAATGCTCGTTAAAGGCTGGGGTTCACCTTGTAGCTCATCCCCAGATACACAATGCAGACTGCATCTACTGACAGTCAGTTACCAAAGGCATTGACTAGTACCACCCATACTTGCCGCTTAACTAGGAGTCAAATTTTTCAAGGAAAGTAACTCACAATAGGCATCGAGTCATTAAATCAATAATAAATCCACATAATTCAGACTTTAAGGATCAGCCACTATGATACAATAGGATTCTTAAAACAACAAAAAATATCAAAAATTGAAGTCATAGCTAAACAGTGCAAGATTCTTAGCTGCCTAAAGTGAATGCCTTTGAGAGAGAGAGAGAGAGAGAGAGAGAGAGAGAGAGTAACCTGAGAAATAGCTGAAATAGAAAGAAAGCCCAAAGCCAAACCCTAGAGCTAGGAACCTTTGGGTTGTAGAGTCTGCGATTGAACTGGTCAGTGAAGCAGATTTCGCTATCAATGGAGGTCCTCCCCTGCAAAAAGCGTTTTGTTGTATTGTATCCAACATCAGTCATCTGTTCACCAGCAAAATTGTAGTGCCACGTGCAGAAAAGAAAGGGGTAAGAGAGCTGCTATATGCACGCTCTATCACTCTCGTTACACATTCCCTTTTAACTATTTGGTGAAATAACAAAAATAACCCAAAACTAAATTACAAAAAACAAAAAATAAAAATAAAAAATGTTTATTCGGGTAGATACCTCCCTAAAACTAATTTTTTTGTTCATTTGCTCATTTAAAGTTAAATCTTCACACTGTGTCTTAAACTTTATAAATGACTCTCAATAGTCAAGTTTCGTCAACTTAGTCCATTTGTCCAATTTTTATCTCAACTTTGGTCTGACTTTTGATTCATCAAATATTCATTAAATTTAGCAATCTTATACTCTTTTGAAGCTATATATCTTCTCTTTATAACCATTTGAATATCACTCAAAATAAAGATCTAAAACTTTAGATAATGAATGAAGTTGAGGGTGTAGATGATGTGTAAAATTCGAGGATCAAAGTAGAAAGATTTAACTTTAAGGAATTAAAGTGAAACAAAAAAAAGAAGTTTGTTTCATGGAGGATTTACACGAATAAGCCAAAAAAAAGACAAAAAAAAAGACCATCAAATTCATGCCATTGTCGGCCTCCTTCCACCCACCAATGCCCTTGTCGACGGTGGTCCAATTCCTCGCAATGGCCACATCTCCTTCCTTCTCTCTCTCTTCCTCTCTTCATCTCTACATCGCTCTCTCTCTTTCTCTTTCTCCTTCTCCACCCTTTCTTTCTCTTTCTCTTTATATTTTAAGGGGAGAGAGAGAAAAGGAGAGAGAGAGATGCGCTGGAAACGTCCGGCAAGTCTAGTGGCTATGTATAAGGGGTGGGTCGGGTATTTGGGTGCTATTAGGTTATTTGGGAATGTAAGGGTGTTTGCTGAGAAATTAAAAAATTTGAGAAGTAGTACTGTATATGATGTGAAGTGAGAGAAACAAATATGAGAAATTTTATTTATACCCAATATTTAACTTTTCTTACCCAATTTTTTATTTGACCCAATACTTGCTTTTTTGAATTTATATTTTTCTCATTCTACCCAACCCTAATTACCACGCTACCCCTTACAAAGAATTACCCAATTCATAACTCTCCATTTGTCTCCATACCCAACCTATCATACCCAAGACCAGAGCTACAACATTTCTTTCTAGGAATCACCTTCCCTAGCTAACACACACTAGAGTATGCTAAGACCAGTATCCATCGCTGCCACCCATCAGCAAGGCCATCGCGCAGCCCATCGCCTAGCCCTAAAATCGACCCCAGCCCATCTCTGTACTGCTTGCCTTTCTTTTCACTTTGCCTTGGGATTTTTTAAGGAAGCTTTTTTAGAAGACAAGAGAATCAACCAAAAGGAAGGATTCTGGAGAGAGAAACAAAGTATAGAGAGTGAAAAAGTAAGATAGAGTTTTAGATCTGTATCAATCGCACAAGATGACATATTCGAAAGTTGACAAATTATGCTAAGGGTGAGTGCTGAATAATATACACATATCCGGTCTTCGGCTTCAGACAGCACCATAATCATTTTCTCCATGTTTTCTCCAGAACAGGCAACATCCTTTAAAGTAAGTTTTATTCAATTGTTGCCCACCAAATGTTGTCAAAATGTTTAGCTACATGTCACCGAACATTTTCACGATTCCAGAGTTAGCCATGAAGAGCAGAATCATGAAAAAATGTAGAAAATTTGAAATAATTTGCATAGAGACCTCGTTTAGAGCCTCTGAATAGATGATTTCACTGTCCACCTATTAGAAACAATCTTGATTGAATGATATAGAACAAAAATTACTCTAGATTTAGTTGTCAGGGAGAGAGGGATGCACAAAGTCAAGTTGATATTTAGATAGAGATCAGATAGAAGGAGATATATAGAGTTGAAATGAAGTGTTGGGTATGGAAAGCAGTTTCAACTTTTTTTTTAAAAACACAAATGTCCTTCATGGTCATTTTACCATAGTCCAAAATTGATTAAAATTGTGTTGGGTATGAAAAGTAGATTTTCGCAAAAAATATACACTTATAGTAGCCCTCCTTGTTTACTCATCAATGTTCTTCAATACAGTTTTCTCTTGCAAAACAAAAAACAAATTCAAAATACACCGTCAAACAAGTTCAAAGTAAATTACTGCTTAGGATAAAATAGCATGTATCCTTGAACGAATAAAAAAAAAAAAACATAGGTTTNAATACACCGTCAAACAAGTTCAAAGTAAATTACTGCTTAGGATAAAATAGCATGTATCCTTGAATGAATAAAAAAAAAAAACATAGGTTTCTTTTATCAATTATGGTACTTCAACTATGTCCCTTGTCCCAATTTGGTAAATAATGTCAAAGTTGAACGTGATTGGGACAAATTATCCAAACTTTGTGCGTTTTAGTCAACCCATGTTTGTGAATGTGCTAAATTGACCTCGCGTATAAGAAATGCATCGGGTGTAGAAATGAGAATGGAGATGGGCGGAATGGATATGCCATCTCCATATCCATACTTGAATTTCTTTCTTATTTAACTAAATTGAAGGAGCCTCTATTTATATATGCATTACTTACTTAACAATTAATAGGGTTCTTAAAATGATAACATTTACTTCATTAGTAAAGGGTGCATTAATTTCAAAGTACTGACAACCAAAACCATATAAAAATTTATATTGATATTTAAATCCAATTTTTACGACCGAGGTCTAAAAAATAGATTTTTTTTTTTAATTTTGACTCATATTATCTCTTAAAATTAAGATAATTAATATGAATTAATTTTAAAAATTATGAAAGATAATATCGGTTAAGACATTTTTAATTAAAACATTTAAGATTATCTAGTTTCCATGTTTTTTAATTTAAAATAATAAAAGATAATATCCATTTATATTATACAAATATAAAATAAATAAAAAGCATTAACTCAAAAAATGAAAAATAATTATACAAGTAAGAAAAAAATATATATAGGTACATTTAAATTGTACCACTACCTAGGTTGATATATATATTCAAGTTGCTTCATTTCTTATGTTTTGAGAGTAAATCTTCATTTTTTTATCTCATTCTCTTTTAAGATATAAAATGAGTTTGATGGAGTTGTTATGTTAGGGTTTAGCTCCGAGATTTTTGGAAGGAGCTTTAAATCTTATAACTAAATCATAACATAAAAGCCGACAAACTAGAGTTGATTAATCGGTAGGTACAATTGAAATATATATATATATAAACCAAAGTTGATCGATCGTTTAATACAATTAAATTCTATAATTAATTGTAAGATAATATAATATGATAATATAAAGGTAATATAAAACTATGATAATATTATGAAATACTAGAATAATATTAAAATTTAAATATCATTAATTTTAGGATAATAATACACATTTTTTAAATTAAAAACATCCGAACAATATTTTTGTACCTCAATCAAAAATATAATAATATTAAAGTATTAGTCTAAAAGAAAAGGAAAAATTGGATTGTCATGTGAAGCACCCATTTAACTTTTAGGCAACCTTTTAGAAGGCCAACCCTAACACAAGCTCAACCTACCTAAAATAAAAACTGAAAATAACATAAGCCCAACCCATCGAAAATAAAAATTGAAACTAACACAATTGCCCAACCCACCAAAAATTAAAAACCGAAACTAACACAAACTCAGCTACCCAAAATAGCTTCAGCAAACGCCAAACTGAAATTGCAGTCTAAACTAAAACAAAATAAAAAAAACGAAATTTGAGAACTAAAACTGTTAAGAAAATTGAAATTGCGATTGGAGACAAATATATTTTCACTTTTATAAGTTTTTTATATCAAATAAACTAAGAGAATTTATTCTTATATTTTTGTCATACATCCTATGCTAATTTATTCTTATATTGTCTTATAGTTGTTTATAATATTAGTAATTTAGTATTAATGGCACTACGTACTAACATAATAGTATTATATAGCCGTATATATAACTAAATTTCGGTAATTGTCTTAGTTTTTTTGTATATAATATATTTTGGTAATATATTTTTGATATTCGATCGGTTTACTAACTTTCTTGAATTTTTACCAAAAACCAAACCAACTTCTTTAAGATTTTTTCGATTTGCGAATTGTGAAAATGGGTTTTCCAAACTTCAAAATTTTGGTATGCAGTCGTTGGTTTGGAAAAACCCAAACCAAATGGCAGACTTATTTGGCCAGGCCTTACCGACTCATTAAAAAGATATAGGATTAGAGTAATAGAGTACTCCATAAAAAATCAATGTCATTGGCTAATATCCCATAGAAACTATTATTCCCCTATTTAGATTTTACACCTTTCTGACCTAATTAATTTTGGTTTGAGGACTGATTAAAAATAAACTTGAATTCAACAATAATAACTAATCATGGCTTAACAGGAGAGATATTTTAAGGCATTTCAATTCTTTTAATTGGACCGAAACTCCAAAAAGGTTCAATTCCCTTTTTCAACAAATTAAAGTTGTATACCTTTTTATTGAAACTAGGTATTTAATCCTAAATTTCTATTCTTTTAATTGGACCGAAACTCCAAAAAGGTTCAGTTCCCTTTTTCAACAAATTAAAGTTGTATACCTTTAAAATAGGATTATGGATTGCAATATAACTTTAATTTATCTCAGCAGAGAAATAAAAGTTATTTTATATATTAATATTCAAAAAATCACTACCAAAAATCTATCGAAAAGCCAAGACCACTCATAAACACGTTCTCTGTTCCCAATTCCCAAAAAAAAATCACATTTCTCACAACAGTTAGACAACCCCTCTTTAAGGAAAAAAAAAAAAAAAACCAATTTTTCTGGTTTGCTGCTTACAGTGCCCCTCCATATCCTTCAAATACTAACAATCACAACCTGAATAAACATAAAAGACCATAAAAGGAACTTAGCAATTTTTTTCTCCACAACTTTGAGTGACTCACAATGGTCGATAACCTCATTTTCTTATTAAAATCAAGCAACAAGGTAGAACAACATAAGTAGCGCGTAGTCTAAAATTTTCATAAATAAATTGTGGGGACCAAGGGTAATTTTCATAAATGCCCAAGGTTAGAAGGGACAAATGATCAAATGCGGAGGTACTCACACCAATGAAATGTTCCTACCACGAACTTCTACCAAATATTAAAGGACCTACTCCTTAAACGAAGCCATGGACTACCTACGCTAGGTAGTCGCTCCATTAGGTAGTCACCTAATAAGGTAGTCTCCTATCACTAAGGTACTATAGAGATCACCACTACCTACACATGAGGAACGGACCTTACTCGAAGGCGCACAACCCAACTATGGACCTACAATGGTAAGTTCCGCATTAGGGGTGCTCCATCCGGTATGAACCACTACAAAAAGGAGTACCTTCATGCGACATAGAGCAGAGGACCTCCGCGAACTTCACATAAAGCAAGGAAATAGACTCCTACTACAATTGGACCTCTCCAATAACACAAACTGAGCTTGAATCCTTCCCAAATAAGGATTCAAGCATAGAAGTTCAATCCTATATGGATTATACTTCCCGGTGATTACAAGTTCAATGAACTTACAATCCTAAGGCCATGAGGATTAGCTCATCCTCTATATAAACGCTCTCACAATCTCATTCGAAGGTAAGAAATTCTAAGCTCTAAGCCCACTGCTTTGAGTTATTGATCGATCTTGTTTACTAACTTGACCGTCGGAGAGCCGTTGGCCGGCACCACACCGGTGCCCTCTAACCTCCCGGAGGTCCGTTCGTGTTTGCAGGGTCATTGATTTTCCAAGTCTAGCCTTTTGGAGAATTCGTGTTACAACAATTGGTGCTTTCATTGAGAGCAAAGTCAAGAACTTCTCGTTTCGGACCTTGCTCTTTGAATTTTTTGTGGACCACTTCTCCCCAAAATTATGGCAGAAGAGGTGGTCAAGGATGCTACTACTAATGGGCATCCTATAGTGTCTGTAATCATGGACCTTAGGAATCGACAGGTCGGTGTTGGCAATGATTACGTGGAGGTCCATACCATGGAGGAGGATAGGCAAGGGGCACGTCATTAGCAACTTAATGAATATTGAGTGGCCATCCGCCGC
>QANT01002197.1:0-13184 GCA_003254885.1 Purshia tridentata | reverse complement strand
CACATTCATTTTCTTGGTTATTTGGGTCACAAAAAAAGAGATCAAATTGAAGGAGAATTTGGATTGAGATGTACTTGTCAATTTTTACCAATTTGTTAATGGGTGTTTGTCAATTTTTACCAATTTGTTAATGGGTGTACATGATTCTTTAAATTATTAGTTAATGGGTTTTCCCAATTTGTAAATGTTTATTAAAACAAAATTTTTTTTTTTTTGACAAATGAACTTGTGCGGGTATATTTTATTATGGCTTTTTAGCAAGATATTCACCTGAATTTTGACTCGATTTGCATATTACCACTTAAATTAAAAATTGAAGCAAGTTGCCCCCTGAATTAAATTTTTTTTGCAAGTTACCACCTCCATCCAAATCTTCAAGGGTTTTTTAGTCTATTCATAGAAAAAAACTTAGGCGACCAATTACAAGTGGCCGCATGTACATCCATTTTTCTATTTTTACAAACTTTGAAAATGAATTAAAGTTAGCTCTGGACTTAGAAAAATACACCAAAAATTCCTACGGATTCATCTTGACTAGTACTAATTTATTATAGAGTCAAATTACCAATTTTCCCTTCAAGAGTTTTCAGAAAATTTCAAAATTTCAAATTTATTTCTAGAAAATTAAAATATTCTAAACTCTTTGAAAATTAATATGATAAACTCCAGAACTCCAAAAATTACAAGGTCTATACCATTGGTCTTCTAAAAACTAACTCTACCTTTCTTATGAACATTGCTACCTAAAAAACCTATTGGTTTTAGAGGAAAAAAAATTCAAGAATTTCCCTCAAGTCTTGAAAGAATTATCTAAAATAGGATTTTTGCAATTTCCAAATTNTATCTAAAATAGGATTTTTGCAATTTCCAAATTTTTTTATAATATTCTTTTATGATTTTATGGAAATTCTTTAAAATTTCTTTTATGGAGGGAAATTTATTATTTTAATTTATTTTCTGAAAACTCTTGAAGGGAAAATTAGTAATTTGACTTTGTAGTAAATTAGTACTAGTCAAGACGAATCTATAGGAATTTTTCGTGTATTTTTCTGAGTCCAAACCTATTTTTAATTCATTTTCAAATTTGTAAAAGTAGAAAAATAGAAATAGAAAAATATCTGTACATGTGGTTACTTGTAATTGGTCACCCAAGTTTTTTTCTATGAATGGACCAAAAAACCCCTGAAAATTTGGATGGAGGTGGTAACTTGCAAACAAAATTTAATTCAGAAGGCAACTTGCTTTAATTTTTAATTTAAGTGGTAACATGCAAATCGAGTCAAAATTTAGGTGGGTATCTTGCAAAAAAGCCTTTTATTATTTAGAATCATATTTGATTAGAAGATTTCAAGTGATTAAGAATGCATATATGTAGGTTTACATGTAATGCATTTGAATGTATGCACATGATTGTAGCATAGGTTAAGTCCTAGAAAAGATTATCCCTCAATTTAAAATATTAAAACCTTAATGTAAAGGGCAACCCCTCTTTTATTGTGGCATTCCATTGTTAGAAAACCTTCACTCAATACGGAAATAACTTAATTTCCCATTGAACTTGGAATTCTAATAACAATTAGTGAGAGTGGGGAAGGGAACCGAACTTGGGTTTTGACCATTTGGTTGTTTCATGTGAACTCATTCGTACTCTCACACTCTTTCAACTCACTCTATTCTCATTCTTTCCAAGTTTCAATAAATCATATTTCCTCCCAAAACCCAAATTTCCTATAAGCCTTGAAGAGCTTAGTCATTATACCCATGAATCTCATAACCTTTTCTTTGTGTTCTTGCTAGCTTAGAGAAGGTGCAAAACTTATTAAAGGAGGTGGATGAGGAGAACGTTCACTTTGACAAAAAGTAAGGAAAGGAAATCATTTAGCTATCAATTACTTGTAAATACATCAAATTAAACAACATCCAAACTCATTCATATTTATATATAAGTTTAAATTTAAATTTTGGTGAATAACATTACGATTTGGAATATTGAATTAAATATTAGAAAACAACATTCTATATTATATGTATTATCAAATCATACGTCATTCATGACTAAAATATTTCATTTGTTTATTCCTTGAAATCTTACAACAACACAAGAAAAATCATCAGTATGTTGACCATATGTCTTCACATTGAGTGCTATTGCTTGTTGAGTAAGGTTTTCTGCTGCTTCCTGAGGGTTCTTTATTTGTCTGATAGAATCCACTGCTTGTTGGTTGGACATTTTCATATATAGTACTGGATGACTTACTAACACAAGAAATTCGGTTTCATCATCTATCATCTCCATCACCACATGAGGTTCAAAACTCATATATTTCTTATAAGCTTTAACACCAAATGCCCTTGATAGCGGAAACACCCCTGAAAGACGTGTACCACCTGGTCCACTCCTTACACAAGCACCATTTTCTATAATTGATTTCCTTTCTTCGTTATTTTCAAGCACATGATCAATAGATAGTTGTCTAGCCTCACCATTCTTGCAACAAAGAATAGCTCTAGAATGCCCAACATTGGCTACCACCAGCGTATAATTCAACTGGCCTTGGAGCTTCATTAATATTGCTGTTACTGCAGTTGAAGCTGCTAACCCATTAAAACCATCTAGTTCTGGATTCTCTAGAATACTAGTATCAGTTATGAGATATCCTTCCCTCACTGCAACCCTTGTGTCTGATAAGAAAGAAGGTTGTGTTATGATAGTGTTAAACAAATTGGACTGCAGGTATGCAGGAATTCTAGTGCTATTATAGCCATCAAATATGGCAAATAGCCCTATCTCATGCTCACCAATCTTTATAGTCTCTGCAATAACATAGTCACATATAGGTTCTATTGTTTCATTTGCCTTTATCATGTGGAAGCCATATGTTGCAATTACATGATTTGATTCATTTGACATCTTACTCTTTTCTTCTCTAGAGTAGGGTGTATATGTTGAAATTGGACCATTTTTTTCAACAGGAGTTTTTGATGACAAAGCTTTACTTGATCCACCTGTATTTCTTTGATTGGAACTTAATGCAAACACTTTCTTCCCCATGCTTTGAACGATTGTATTGCCTTCTATGATTTTCGTAAGGAAAAACTTTTTAAGATTGAAGTGATCTTCACTAGAATTGGGAGAAAGTGAACAAAAATTCCAGGAGTACGGGAGAAGTGGAGAGAAATATTGAACTGGGTCATCATTAGCTTCTACAACCATGGATACTAATAGAATAAGCATACAAACATTTGTTACAATCATCATTAGCACCACAAGTCTCCCCTTAACAATCATTTCCATGGTTGATATCTTCTTTGTTTATTTGATTTTTCCTAATACATAAAAGAACACAATATCATTTATAGGGAAATTAAAAAAACTCACTATTTAGATAATTCTTTTTTAATTAATTTGGAGAATTTTTTAAACTTGAGAGAAGTTTTTCGGTGCCTGTAATATTATTGCTTGTTAAATCATTTTATAGTCAAGCAATTGATCTTAGCTTTTGGCTACAATATAAGGTCAATTTATTTGTGTGTGTGTGTGTTTTCTTGGGTTTAAAGATATATTTAGATATGTTACATTGTAGTATTGGTAATTAAATAAGATATTTAATTTACATTCAAGTGGCTTTTCACAAGTCTAAAAGAAGAAAATAAAAAACAAGTGATTTTTGGCTAATTATTTATTAATTTTAGTATGCTTTGTCGTATATTTTTATTGAAGTGATTAAGTAATCATGGCTAGCATCTGAGATAATCAGATGAGACGACCACTTCACATCCCCAAATTAGGACCTTGATTTCAATCTAATGAAAAAGAATGATAAAATTACTTATGCTTAAAACTCTAAACAAGCAATAGCATTTCAAATGATATTTAATTTAAATTCAAGTGGCTTTTCACAGGTTTAAAAGAAGAAAATAAAGAACAAGTAATATTAGGTATTCATTTCAACTATACTTTATCGAATATTTTTATTGAAGTGAGCATGACTAATATTTGGGATAATCCAAAGAGGTGGCCACTTCACGTCCCCAAAATATTTCACCCACTGATACGGTCCTGATTTCAGTCCAATAAAAAAGAAAGAAGATAAAGTTTCTTTCACTTAAACTCTAAATAAGCAACCACAATTCAAATAGTCCAGTTTTATTAAACTATGAATAACAATGTACAACTGATTGTATTGCATAAGAGTATCTCCCTAAGGCAAATGTGTAGGCCAAAATTATCATATAAGAACTTTGTGGCAATTTGACATAAATTTGCTATATGAAAAGTTTATCACTCCAATGGCTAACTATTAATTTATTATTTATCTTTATCTTTTGTTACTTTTAATATTTAAATAATAGAATGAATTTTCACTAACGAAAACTATAATAAAGTGAAATTCACTCATTAAATTAATGTATGTTTTAAAAGTTATAAGTTTAATAAAAAATATTGGTTGAATTATTGCTTTTCCTCACTTGGTTCCTTTAAACAAATTTTGAATCATTTATCACTTTAGTTCATGTACGTCAACTTAGTTAATTTTCTGTCAAATTTTGTCATATGACTAACTTTTAAAAGGTAACTTCGTCACTTCACAACATAAATATTAGAGGAAAAAAAAAAAGACTTTCATAAATGATCATATGTCTGACCTCTAACAATTACAAAGTTTTTAATAAATCTCATTTTGCTTGAATTGTGTAAATCAACATAAAATAGAAAAAAAGGTGTATGAGCTAGTCCTATGACCAGCGCCAACCTCATTGCATAGATTGTTGCAGCAACCAGCCCAGAGCCATGTTGCCATACCCTTGGTGTTTGTGGCTTAGCCTTTGGGTTTTGGCCCGAATCCTTTTGTGCTTGCTTATTTTATTTTTCCATAAATTTCATTTTCCTACTTTATTTTTAAGATCCTAATTAGACTTAATTAATTAAACAAAATATTTAACCTAAAAACCTTAAATAAAAACTATTCAATGTCATAAACCACTAATAAGTGCAACATGCCCTTAGAATGTAATTATTTGTACTTAAGTTTTATTTTAGCTTATAATCGAATTTGCCCTTTGAAATATACTTTTTTTTTCACTTTTCCCCTAAAAGTTAAATCCTTTCATTCTGCCCTCGAATTTTGTATCACAAAAGGTAAATCCTCCCACTTTGACCCCCCGAACTCAACTTCATCAATTTATTCAGTTTTTATTTCAACTTTGGACCGACATTTGATTCAGCAAAGCTCCACCAAATCAACAATCTTATACTTATTTTGAAGCTATGAATCTCCTCTTTACAACCATATTAAAATCACTCAAAAAGGAGCTCTAGAACTTCAGATAATAAATGGAGTTGAAGGTATATATTAGAGTATAAAGTTCAGGGGACAAAATGAGAGAATTTAACTTCTAGAGGGAAAAGAGAAAAAAAAAAAAAAAAGTATGTTTCAAGAGAAAATTCAATAATAAGCCTTTTATTTCTTCTCGATCTCTCAATTAATTTCTCTAACATATTTATGATTAATATTTAATTATTAGAAATTAATTACAAATGAACAATAATGTTCATGCCCTTATTGCTCAACATATTTTAAACTTATTACGTATCAATCACACCGAGCAATTACTCCTCATCCTTGAGTTTTATTGGAGAATGGAGTTAAACATATTGTCTAACCATTATATTCACATCTTATTCCTTGTAGCCCAAACACTATTGTTTTATTGGCAATTCACATAATTGTTAAATAGACTAACGCCAGATATATTCCAGTCAATGTTCTTTAACAAGAAGACAACACTACAAGGTGTAGGAAGAAATGTATTATTGAATATCTTTGTTAACATAATTCTATTTTTATATTCTGAAGATATATCGGTAAAATAAAATTCATCAAAAAATTTAGTGCCCATTGATAGCTGTAATAAATTAAGTCTAGAACAAGTTTTCATGACATTCTCAGACTTGAGAACTTGTCGTCCTTAATAATTACAAGCTATATATGTATGTGGTTTATGATATTTTGTCTCATGATCCATCAATGCACTTTTGTGCACTAGTACATCAATATAGTTGTATACTATAGATGATGAAAATCACCACTCTCACTTAGCATGTCAACTAAGAGAGAAATTGATCGTCCTACAACTATTGATTGTTGAGTTTCGCCATACTCAATTCAAGTTGTGATCTAGTTCCATGACATAGAGAATTTTTTAAGTGCATCTATTTTATGGACTAAGACTAGGGGAGGCTTGGTGACAAAGTAAGGAGAGGCTAGGTGTAGCCTCGATATTGACACATTCTATACCTTAAAGATATAATAGGATGGGCACTCATGGGCTTGAGCCCAGGTGATAACCTCGACATCATAGGAACATGAGGCTCAAGTGGGCATTGGTGCTTGAAAAGTGTGAGGCTAAGGGTAGCTTTGACACCGGTATAGGGCCAAAACCCAAGGATTTTGGCTCAAGGCTTTGTCATAAGGTAAACTTTTAGGCTTACACTTGGAGGGACATCCTAGAAGAGAATGCTTTATAAGTGACTCGATACCAACCTAGGATCTCACTTGGGACCCAAGCAAGGGAGTCCCGAGAAGTGAGGTCCTTAGGCGATTAGAGAATAGTGGATGAGCTCGACTTGCATAAGAGCCCGCTTAGTGGAAGACATGTTTAACCTTGAGAGCTAATCATGACTTAGAGGGAGAGTCGAAAGAGCAATGACCCAGATGGATTGCTTTTGACATGATAATAAAGGCTACAAAGGAAGTCGTTTGGTTATATAATTTGAAGAACCATAAATCAGTCTAGTTAGAAACTAGTGCGCGCAAAAATGACACTAGAGCCTTGGACTATAAGGTCTCATGATCAACTAGCTAGAAAATATTAAAATCATATAAATAATTAAACATACAATAATTTGAAACAATATTAATTTGTTTACTTAAGAATGTGTAATAGTAAAATCAAACAAATCAAGACTCTAAAATAAATTGAACTAAGTGTGTGAATCTATAAACTAATTTTTTTTTTAAAATAAAAATATGGGTCTTCACATTTATTCTTGGGCAAACTTCATTTTAGTACCTCAAGTATAGCGTGTTTTTTGTAACTTGTTACCCCAATTTTAGAAAGTGGGATTTCGATATCTCAACTTCATTTTTGTGACATTTTCATACTTCAATTAGTCTTTTCGTCAATATGACTATTAACTGAAGATATGAATACTGATGTGGCATCCACTCGACTTCTAAAAATCAACAACGTGGATTATTAATGCCACATAAGTTTAAAAAATAATAAAATAACCGAAACCTGTTTAAAAAGGACAAAATTAAAATTTAAAAAAACCAAACTAATAAGAAAAGATAGAGACAAACCCTTCTCCTTCCCCACCCAACAAGCCCCCTCCCCAACCCCCCACAAAACCCAAACCCAAACAACCTCCTCCATCACCACCCCCCTCACCTCCCCTTGGAGTCGCCAATCCTCTCGCACCACCCATAATCTCTCTCTTTCTCTCTCTTTTCCCATGTTTCTCTCTCTTTCTCTCTCTATATCTCTCTCTTTACCCATGTTTCTCTCTCTCGCTCTTTCTCTCTAACCCTGATCAATACCAAACTCCTCCTTCCCCATCCAACAGCCTCACGGCCTTTCTCACTATTGGTCGATCCAAGAACCAGCAACACCGGCAACATCTATACGATATATTCCTTAGTGTAAATTTGAATCATTAATCTTAAGAATGAAAAAGGTATTGAGTACCCTTATGATTCTTAAATCCTTTCCACAATAATAAGTGTCAATTTGCTTCATGCTTAAGGCAAATCATAATTGACTTTATTACTTTTTCTAAGTGTTTTGTAAGTTCTACAAATCATATAAATTCGTCCGGCCTAGATCTCCCATTAGATGGTTTTAGAGAAAACATCTTATATGCAAGTCGCTGTACATAAAGATTATAAACTTGATTCTAAACAAATTAAAGCTTAATATATAAAAAATATGGGGGCATTTTGGTCATGAAAAAATTCACTCCCATTCCCCCTCCTCCAATCCCACATGCCCCTAAAGAGTTGCAATCACCCAAAATTAGGAATTCCACTCCTAATTTTGGTGAGTCCCACCTCCATTCCCATTATCTTCTTAAGTTTAGTAAACAAGGGAATACAAATAGGAATGATTCCCATGTGGTGGTAGACACAGGAGTGGGAATTATTCTCACTCATTCCATTCCCATTGTGCCCAAGTAAAAATTAAAGTCTAACTTTTACTTTTAAAATCCTTAGCCTCATAAGCTTAGAATTAACCAAATTCAAATATAATTAAGAGCGCTTAAGTATAAAATTAATTAAGACATAATAACTTGGCTTTTTCTATAAATATTTTTTTAATCGAAAAATAATCAAAATAAATAAAAGTTTAAAGAGAGGTTAACATCTTCATCTTCTTGGAAAGTGCAGTCATCCTCATTTGTTTCCTTTAGCATGTTGTTGAGTACGGCAAGATAATGACACCTATTCTAAGATTTCTGGGAATACAATGCTCAGTCTATGAGTATCATATTTTGGAGTCCCTTGGAATGAGTTAATCCCTGATTTAGAGAAAGTACAGGTTGGATCAAAGTTAATAACACGTATGCACAGGATTGAGTCCCTTGGAATGAGTTAATCCCTGATTTAGAGTGTTACGACCCGTCCCTAGTTTTCCTTGTTGGATAGCCATTTAAAGTGTTTGAGGTAAATTTACCTATTTGCCCTCACTTAGAGACGTTTTTGTTTTTGCAAGGGACGTATACTTTTAAAAGAGTGTTTTGACAAAATTTTTACATGGTTGCGTAGAGCTTGACCTCACGAGCGCGTAGGAAGAAACGGCTCGTAATTTGGACTTACGGTTTAAGAGTTATGGACGTTTAAAGTTTGGAAGGGAAAATATAAATAGGAAAATAATTTCATTTTTTTTCAAAAAAAATCAAATTTCACGCGTGAATAGTGTCTGGCGATCAGAATCGCCGTCGCACCTCCCAGCCGCGCGTGGAAGCGCGTGCAGCATCTTCTGGATTTCTAGTTGGTTGGGTTTTGTTCGCCTCTTCGTTCTCTTTCCATCCATATCCAAATTGTCCCGATCGGACCACTGTGGACGACGAATCGAGCCCTGGAAATTTCGTCTACCGCGAGTTTCAAATCCAAATTCCTGCTTCGTCTGACCTCGGTTTGGTTCGATTCTTACCTTTCTGAAATCCTCACGTTTCAAGCTTTCCAACCATATGTGATTTGTAATTTTTCGTGTAGGTTTGAATTTTCAGATCGGAGACAGAAATTTCAGACCGAAATTGGGGTTTTCCGGCCACTTCCGGCCACTTTTTGGACTTGTCCCAGTTGACAAAGTTGTTCCTCTCATTGAGCCCGTCGATTTGGTATGGTCAAATTTATTTTCTGGGTTGGTCGCCGGAAAAGTCAACTTTCCGGTGGCCGCCACCGTTGACCGCCGTCGGCGCCGCCACGTGCGGCGGTGCTGGACCGGCCAGTGTTCAAAAATGCTCTTTTCCTTATTTTAAGGCTTTTGGGAACCAACTTGGATCTTACGTG
The DNA here is from genome assembly GCA_003254885.1 of Purshia tridentata. NCBI lineage: Eukaryota > Viridiplantae > Streptophyta > Magnoliopsida > Rosales > Rosaceae > Purshia > Purshia tridentata. Next base: position 3,609 of record QANT01002197.1, on the reverse strand, counting down.
TTTGTACAGGACGATCGGAAGTGTTTTCGGGGAAGTTTTGGGTGTTGGCCGCTAGTTGGGTGATCGGCGAGGCTTACGTTTTGCTCGCCAAGTTTGTGAGTGGAATTTAAAATTCAGTTACTTGTTTGTTTGGTTAGCTTGTTTGCTGTTTGCTAGTTAAGTGGGTACGAATTAGGATTGAAGATCTTGAAAGGTTTGAGGTTATTTTGGGCATTGAGGATTTGTGAATTTAACTTGGATTAATAGTTTGAGGTGTTGGTTTTATTTAATTGGTGATTTGATTGTTGAGTTGTGAACTTTGTGATTTGAGGTTTAAATCGGTTTTGTAATTGATTATTACTGATTTTATTGTTAAGATATTTAGTAAGTTTTCACTCATACGAGCTCTAGTGAGCTTACCGGGTTTGTGTTTAAACCCGGTGCACCTTTGGTTGGGTGCAGGGTTTGTTTTGCAGGTTAAGCAGGCTGAGGAGACAGTATTGGAAAGACGAGGCAGTGGGACCACCTGTGTTTTAGAAACTTTGTTTTATACTTTGGTTTTATGTAAATGTTTTTTTGAATTTCAGTTGATTTGAATAAAGGATTTATTGTTCATGGCTCATAGTTTCAGGCAAAGAGTAAAGGTTTTAGTTTTAATGTTTGTCACGTGCCCGAGGGTCGAGGCCCATGTCGTGAGACGTGGTGCCCCCACAGGGTCATCTCGGGGTCAACTCCGGGGCGGTCCTGTCATAGAGGAAGTACAAGTTGGATCAAAGTTAATAACACGTATGCACAGGATCCTTTCGTGGAAAATACTTTGCAAGTATAATAAAATGCTAAGCCGCTAGGTTTTAGTTTGAAATCATCCTAACAAATCTTTAAAGTCTTCAGAGATCATGTTCAAAAGAATATTTGCAGCAAATACATACCCAAACATAAAATGGATGTCCATAATGTCTACAAACTTGAGAAAATAAAACAAAAGATTAACAAGAGCAACAAAAGATACTAATTCTTGATCAAGAGAAAAGAAAGAGGACCTAGAAGTTGCCAACTAAGATAAACAACTGCCACACCCAACTTAGTCAAGATTGCCAACCATTGGGTGATCTGCAAAAGAGTAATAAGGGGTAAGCATATACATTCATCACTTCTCCTTAGGGGACCCTATCTAGGATTGAAAAACAGTTAAAAACGTTTAACCATCAAATAAGAAATCACAATTAATAACCAAAACCAAAGTTAATGTTTGAAATATATTGTACATGCTCAAGCAATTTCCATTATAGTTTAGGATATACTAAGTTTAAAAGATATTACTTGATTATTAATCACAAAACAGAGAACTACACTTACTAACAATGAACATTCAGTATTGTAGTGAGAGTAGCCCGTTACATGGTATGTACCTAATAAGCTACCCTCTCAATCAGATAACTTAACTAGCTCCAGAGGTTTAGAGAATTAAAACCCAAACTCATGAAAATGTAACCTTCTACTCTCAAATCATTCAATTAATACCAATGTATGCAAGAAACCAAGCAATATGCATAGAAAGATGCAACCTTTGCAATAATAAATAATATTGAAAAGACACAACTGTCATACACACCACAAAAGTCCTAACAGTATAGGGTGTGATTTCCCTGTAGTTGGAGTCCAAGCTTTCAACTTATATCGCTTTTTCACAACACCAACAGTGGTACTTAACTAATCTCCTTCTTGGGTAACTAGAAATCCAATTCCGACAATAACTTATTTTACAAGGAAAAACGCAAAATTTCAGCATGACCCTTCATTTTCGGTCATCCATTTTCTCTCGGTTCAAGAAACCAGTTTACTAAGGACCATAGTTTTCTATTTAGAACAACCTAAGGTGTCTACTTAAGTCCAATTTTAACTTAGTTGAGGAGATTGATCATAAATGAACGTATAAGATTACTAGGTCATTGTGTAAGAAAACTAAAGGAGCTCTGGCTCAATACTCAATGCTCTTATGCTCATGGATTGACCTTAGTCATCACATCATTTGGTTACCACTGATGATAACTAAAGGAGCTCTGGCTTAATACCCAATACTCATATGCTTATAGATTGACCTTAGTCATCACATCATTTGGTTACCACTGATGATGGCCTAAATATTTAATTAATTTAATTGATTAAAAGAATAAACACGTCATAGTTTGTAGCAATTCTATAATTCAATTGAATTAATCTAACTTAGTTTATTTAACCCTAATTATATAGCCTTTAAATAAATAAATTCTCCAAATTAATTGAGTAATTAAACATGCTTAAATAATAATTAAATCCAACTGGCATGCATGCTTAACTACTATTTAAAACGTAGATATAAGTAAATAGAGAAGTTTGGAAAAAATACCTGGTTGTAGACCTTATTTGCTTAAATCTCTAACCAAATGAACAACAAGTTAGCACAACGGTTTAAAACAACATTAATAACAAACTTAATCTAATTAACTTACCAAGTTCATGGTTCTTAAGTTATATCACCAGTGCGTCTTACCTTCTTACTTTCTGGATGGGTTTGAATTTTGACATAGTCTTTCCACAAATTGCTGAATATTATAATTTTTGAGTTAAATGCACCGTTAGTCCACTTACTTTTATGTTTTTATTAAATTGGTTTATGATTTTTTTTTGTACCAAATTGATCCACTTTCTTTTCGACGTTTACCTACTTGGTCCATTCTATCAATTTTTAACAATTTTCTGTTAAATTGGAAGGCATAGTAGACGTTTCATTCATTTTTTATTTTCTTCTTCTTTCTCTTTCTTCTTTCTTCTTTTTCTCTTATTCTTTTACAACACACCCCAAACCACTTTAATTATAGTTAAAAATAAAAATACTAGAAAGATAAAAGATAGGTAAAAAGAAAAGCAAAATAAAAAAGGAAAATAAAACAAAATAAAAAACCCAAAAAATCAAACCCACCATCCCTTCCCAAACCCTTGCCCAGGCCACCCCCACCACCCTTAACCCTCTATCCACCATCAGAAACTCACCCCACCACCCTGCCCTTCTGAACACCGACTTGCACTAGCCCCACCACCACACCTAGCCAATGACCCTTTCTCTCACTCTCTCTCTCTCTCTCTGTTTTCCCCCTCTGTTTTCCCCTCTCTCTAGATTTGCAAATCCAAATTTATCTTCTTTGTTTGATAATTGTTGGTTTTGAATTATCCAATTGGTTGAATTGGGTCTACAAATCAAACTTCACATCACTTCATGGTTTGTTGGATTAGTGAGTTTTTGAGTTGGATTTTTTATATTGGTTTTGGTTTGCAGAAAAGATAAGGAAAGAGACAGAGAGAGAGAAGGAGATAGAAAGATATAGAGATAAGAAAATAGAGAGAAGGTTGCTGCCCGATGTAGAGGCATCGACATGTTGACGCATCTTTATATATCTGATCGCTCCTTATCAATTGCTCTAGCAACCCGAATTTTTATATTTTCCTATATTTCTAAAAATCTTCTAAATTTAAATAATTCAAAAAAATACGTCCAAGCTCTGAAAATTCCTAAGGACTCGTATTTCTGAGTACTATTTATCTAATACCTCAAAAAAATATTTTGATTCTTATAAATTTTATGAAATTCCAACT
>QANT01002195.1:0-25216 GCA_003254885.1 Purshia tridentata | reverse complement strand
TTGTATTCTTTAAATAGGGCTGATTTTCACATCCAGACTTAGATCATCCACGTAGTCCAAATGAGATTCCATACGAAAATTTTTAATGTCAATCATATATAAGAAATTTTTCATGCGTAAATTAAAATTTTCCTATAAAATCTCATTCGGACAAGCTACTTATATAAAATTAACATAAATAATTTTCATATAAAATTAAGTGCGTATGACTTAAGTATAGATATAAAAATTCTACTTTTAGATAAATAGTAATGATAATGATGTGATATGACCGTCCTAAATAAAGTTTCCTCTATTAATTTAATTATGCCCCTCGGCTTCCATTTTCACATCAGCACCAAAATTCATTAGGACCCACTCAACTAGTTATAAACTTATATCAGAAATATAATATTGATTATTGCGAAATACAGCAAAGAGTATTACTGCAAGGATTACATTGTGATCACATCTGGAACCAAAAAAGATTCATCTATGCAAGTGAATCTCACTTCCAATAAACATGTGGTCCACAATATGGTTAATAAATATGATGCAAAAAATTTTATAGATGAAGAAAGTTACAAAAGTGTAGCATGTTGCTATGAGTCGAGATGAGATAGCCTTATCAATTTCATGCCAAGAAAACCAAGGTATACTCTAACCTTATTTTTCCTTAGGAGACTCATCTATTTATAATTTTTAAAAGGAGGAGATTTTTGCACTCCATTTTTCTGAACTTTTTCTCTCTTTTATTTTATTTTTTTATTTCATGTTGTCTACATATTTTTATTAGCTAGTCCCAAATTTACCCTTATACTTTCTTACCTAAAAAACTACATCTTTATAGATTAATCTATTGAGGTTCACTGCCTCTAATTCATTTCCTTATTCAATTTTTTTTTTCTTTTCTTCTTGTTACATGGATATGATATGCATATGATGGATATTGGACCTTGTCCTACTGTTAGGAGCAAGGATATAAAATAAGGTTTGGGAACACAAACAAAAAAGTTAAGGGGAGTGCTAGGGTGCCTTAAAAATTTGTGCCTCAATGACATAGAAAATCCATGTCAATTAAAGTAGTTAAATTTGTTCAATAAATCTGATAATTATTTGCTACATAAGTTTATATAAAGACTTCTCTACCCTTTTTGAAATCTTACAAAATTCAAATTAAATTGAAAAAGAATAAGATATTTTAAAAAAAATTCATCCCCAAAATTCTTGTTTGACATGGATCTTGCACCATTTTGATACTCATAATTTTCTCACAAATGGCAAACATAAACCAAAACAAAACAATGGAAAGGGAAACCCACCTTCCATATTATTCGAGCATTGTAGGTTCCTTCCATAAAAAATTGAAAGAATTATGATCACTGCAGGTTTCAATCCAACCAAGGTTCAAACCTTCAATTAATTCATGCTTTCGTTTTCCTTGCTTTCACAATTCTCATCCATCCAATTCATTTTGCAGTCGCAAAATTAATGGAATATGCAGTGCAATATTAATATAGCACTATATCAAAGCTTCTTGTTCGATCTTTTTGTGTATCAAAAATTAACAATAGTTTTGGCAGTGTTATAGATAGTCAAACTAGAATTGACTCTAACATATATACTACACTACATATTCCATTTTGTAACTGCAAAATGAATTGAAGGTTTGAACCTTGGTTGGATTGGAACAAGGCGGTAAGAGAGTGGAGACTAATAGGCGCTTACAAGATTTGGGTGGAGGGAAACTACAAGCTCTTGTAATGGGTAAGATAGTCTTTTAATAAAAATGATTTTAAATTGATATTGTATGTAAATAGTGACGTGTATAATAATAAAAGATTAAATAATGATGTGTCCAATTAATTTTGGGGATTGAGGCACAAATTAAGACACAACTATTGAGGCCCCAAATCTTTTCCCAAGAGTTAATTTAGCATAATCTATACATTTGACAAACTTAAGTTTGGGATGACATGGTTGTACTTGATTTGATCTTTTCTATAAATTCCTAAAGAGCTGTTTTATATTTGTTCATTAACCACGACAAAAAATAGTCCAAGAACTTCAGTGTTTTATAACATTCCGGATGTCTAATTATAAATTAAATAAAGAACAAAAAGTTGATCTAAAACTCATTACTGCGCTCTGACTTTGTAAATTTTTACATAAAGTGGGAGTAGCAGTAGTGAGCACACAAATATATGACAAATTGAAGTTAACCTTCAGCACAAGGTAAGGCGGCACATGAAACCAACTAAAAACCACTGTAATAATAGTCATTACACATTGTTAAGTAAAAATTTAACATTAAACACTAATCCAAAAGTCGTTTGAAAGTGTAGGCAAAAAATAGTCACATTATTTTTCATGTTTGAAGTTGAAGTTTAGGCTAGGCCTTGAGGACATGATCTCCAAGGAGGAGGAAATGGCAGGTGAAGGCAAGGCAACTGACTGCGTAAGCCTCCTCTCATCAGGAAACCTTCTCAATCACGAAGCCTTCAAGTCATCCAGTTCAACACTAGCCTGTGTCAAAAGAGTAAACTTCATGAGCCTTCATTAACAGTATATAGCTAATTAGTTGAATTAATTCTATTGTATTTTTGCTTATTATTCTTCTAAATATAAAAATCAATGGAATGACAAACGAAGGAAATTATGAAATTTCCCTTCCAACCAAAGGACAATCAGTCAGCCCTTTGAGTTTCATTACTTTACCACTTGCTTTACTTTTCAGTACAATGGAGTGTGTCAAGCACAACACTCATGGAAAAACTGCAAAATTGAGCATGAAAGCTTCCAAGCACAATCTCATGTAGCTAATTAATGGAATAGAAATTATTTTCCTTCAACTTCTCCTCTTAAACACTTATCGGTCATTGAACCTAAATATAGCGTTCAATATATGGCAACCTTCAATTTCAAAACTTAACAAGGATGTTCATGAGTAAAGACCTTACTATGTTCTGCAACAGAATAAAGCATCTTACCAAAAACTTGTGATTCTCTTGAAGCAGAGGTGTGAAGCTACTGCAAAATTTCTCTATATCAGCCATGATATCACCATTGCCTCCTATCACGTCCATGAACTTCTTTCTATCAGGGGCAAGCTTCATGGCAATCTATTATTCCAGCTTCAAATAGTCAAAATTTCTAAACGAAAAAAAGGTTCTCATTTGCCATTTCTTTCACTAAAGAAAAAGGTGAGAAATACTATAATGGTGCAATATAATTATTAGACCATATAGTACAAGTAACAATGAATAAGTGGGCTTTTCTGGTATCCAAAATTTTCATCTATGGTGCTTGCTTCAAAACTATAAGACTATAGTCTATACTAAAGGAGAGAGATTATTCGTAACAGGGGAAAACACAGAAATGCTCTCAGGTTTAGTAAGTATCAAAAGCTTCATGCTTCACTAGTATCAAATATTAGTTTGAATGGATGAGAGATCATGAGAGCACATAAGAGTGCATGAAGGGTCAAATAATTAACAAAATGCAAAAAATAGGGAGTTAAGCATTATAAAAGAAAGATTAAACATGCAGAATATAATTGTCCTCGTTCTATTGGAGTCCAGCATATGACATTCAAAAATGATTAAGGCCAGTGTGACAAATGGTAGCACATCAAATGATTGAAGGGGCATCAAAGACATTACACTGAAACTTGAACTAGCAAGCCATCCATGCCACTTTTTCAGGGTCTTGCCATAGGAATCTGTACAAGCCTGTGACATTGTCCAATCTGGATGATCCAGTAAGTTCCGAAACAACTCTACCAAGAAATCCATTGCTCTGAAAATTAATTAAGAATAATATCATCATACTCATGAGGTATCGCACTTTAACAAAGTGCAAAGGCATAAAAGCAAAAAAAGCACAAGTTCGTGATTATATCATTTACCTTGTCAACCAAAGAAGACCATTGGTGCAGCTGGATGATGCTTTTGCTGTTTTTTTTTCAATCTCATCTTGTACCAAACTGTACAAGTGGTTGAATTCAGAAGGATTGGTTGAATATTTAGTTTCCAATCTCTATACACAAAGCCAAAATTGTAAAGAGTGAGAACACGCAGAGCATTCAAACTCAATCAAACTAAAAACAGTTTAATCACCTTTTAACATAAACATCACCCACAAGATATTCTAATCAGATTGAGGTATAGCGTTCGGATTAGCATTGACATATCATATCCATGTTGGACAACACAAAATATATCCATGACTACCAAAAAGTATTAAACCTGCAGAGAGCATGAATGGGGAAATGCATGTAAAAGAGTATCTTACCGTTATATTACCACCGACGTCCGATTTAACAAGGGACATAGCAGCTCCAAATTTCTCTGGTATCAGAAAAATGGGAACTTTAGTTTGTAACCAAAAGGGTCAAACCCAGAACCAAAACTGGCTCGTATTGTACAAATAACAATTGGGTAGGCAGCATTATGCTATACAAATAAATGTAAACTGAAAATTGGGTTCAAAGGCTTAGGATCAAAGAAGGAGAGAGTGAACCTATAACAGGCAAAATCTGCTTGCACACTTCCAAGAAAGGCTTGGTGAGCATTTCGCCTTCTGCGGACTTAACTGACTTCATTCCTTCCAGAGCAGGAGCGAACACAGTCCCCTCCATCTTTCAGCTTCACTGCATAATAATCATACCATTACCATTCACAAATTATCAAGTAAATCAGTGAAATTGTACGAGTAATAGGCTCCAAGCTATGATTTTTTAACGGCTTAATCAGAAAAGAATAAACAATAAATTAAATAATTACAAAACAAGATCCAGACGGATATATAGTGTTACAAATGATTCAAAGAGAGTGAGAAGAAGATCGGAGCTCACATGGGTTGGATCTGATTAAGATTGCAGAAATTGTGAAGATCAAAATCGGTGATATAGATAATGATAAACGATTGAGAAAATGTGGGTTCGATTCGATATTCGGAAAATGGGAGACCGTCTGGGAATTGGGTGGAGAAATTATCTGAGAAGAATCAGATTCTGTGATTTCTTGACGGTGGGATTGAAATGCTTTAAAGCTCGAAGGGAAAGAGACCTTGACTGATTGACTGTTTTGACTGTGTCGTTTTGGGTGAAGTGAACGAGTAACGACGCCGCAGCGTGTGAGACAGGACGTGTCGTACGCGTGGTGTTAAGAAAGGGAGGGAGGGATATAAGCCTATAACCGCCAACCGGCTAAGGCTAAGCGCCAAACCGGGTTCGTGGCCGTTTTTATTTTTTATTTTTTAATATATAACTGACTTATACGTAGCGAATCGAGCATCATGCAATTCACGTTGCTGGATCTTAATTCTTATCCGTAAAAATTTATAAGAGATAAATATTTGAATTAAAAATAAAAAAATTATATTAAATTGAAGCATAAAACCTTATTTATAAAAATTAAAATTTTTAATCTTTAATATTATAAAGTCAGAAAAATGGTTTAGTGTTACAAGTTTTACCAAATTTTGATTTTTCCAAATAATCTTAGACTACATTAAAGAGTTAAATTAAATTAACTTAATAAAGTTAAGAGTACAAATATAAAATTAAATTATTAAAAAATTAAGAAATAAAACAAAAACACTCTACAACTTTATTAGATAGAGAGAGTGAAGAGTTATAAAATTTTCAAATTTTTTAAAAATAATTAGTTAACAAATAAATAATATTAAATAATTTAAAATTTTTATTTGCATATGCATTAGCGCGTGCCAAAGTTTAGTACTAAGTAATTACAGCTGAGAAGTTTTGCATCACAATTCACAACATTCCAATGTTTGATTAAGAAAATGTTCACGGAGTAGAGTAAGTATAAAAGAGAATAGATTAGTTTAAATATTGGATGAGAGACCAAATGGGCCGATCATGACCCTCCTTAAACAGACCAGATGGATCGGCTCACAAGCCATCCCTAAGTTCAAAAATGAAGCCTGAGCCCCACCTTTTTGTCCTCTTTTTTTTTCCCACCACCCAACAAATCATGATCGAGCCAATACCTGGTCGATCGACTTAAAGCAGCATCAAGGGTTGGGAAGTTCAGCAAAATTTTCTATATTATACTTTTTCAATGTGGAGGGACCTAAAAAATAAAAAAATTTCAAAGTGGGAGGTTTCCACATTTAGTCCCTTCTCATGTTCTTTATCAAGAAGCTACTATTTATTATATTTCTTTTAATCAATAATTATTATTCATGAGATCAGAACTTAGGATTTACATCCTCTAGACAAATGTGAGAATAAGTACTATACACACGATTGTATAATCATTGACAATAATTTGCCTCTCTTGCTTGTAGAAGCACTCACTCAAGTGTTGTGTTTTGGCTTTCATTCAGAGGTGTTTCAAGGCCATCGAAGTGTCCTTAGAGGTTTGGTTGAAGTTAGGAAGGTTATAGGAGGTTCGTGTAAAGGTGAAACGACCAAAAGATGAAGAATTTCGAAGAAAAGCCCCAGAAAACTGGTCCTATGGTCATGGGATCGGTCCTACAAGGGCGTTGTATGTTTTTTTGGGGTTCCAGGCTGTTGGAGGACCAGTCCTCTGGGTAGAGGACCGGTCCTACATGTGGTCCTCCGCATTTTTTCCTAGTTTTAGGTGATTTTAGGCTTCCTACTTCAATTAGGTTTGTTTTCTAAAGGTCTATTATGTATAAATATGACCTTTAGGCCCTAGAAACAAGAGAGAGAATGAGATAGACTTTGAATTTAGAGCTAGTCTTGAGAGTTCTTGGGAGGCACAAGATCTAGGTGGTGAGATCAAGATTAGGTAATTAATCTTGGGTGAGAGAACTAGGGTTCTTGGTAAACACATTGAGAGAGGGTGTACAAGAGATTTGGAGATTTGGTTATATGATTTAGTCTAATTGTAATATTGGACTTGTTTATTCTCATAGTGAAGAATGGAGAACTCTCCTGAGAACGTAGGCAGGATTTTGCCGAATCTCGTAAAATCTCAGTGTGATTGTGTGTGTTTGTTTATCTGTTTATTTTCTTCTTGGCTTTGATTATTATTTTCTTTTTCATCGAATTTATTACTTGTTGCATAATGGTGGGAGTTTGGATTTAATTCCCAAACGATTATTCAACATTAAGAAATTCAAATTGAGGACTAATTTGGATTTCACATATTGTTGAAATTAATAATTTAGTAAAGAGAATCAATTCCTTAAATATGCTTATTGAGAATATATCACACACCGAAAAGTAAAATTTTATCTTACAATACATAATACCACAAGTCTCTCAATATTAATTGATTGGGAAATGATTTTGGGCCTCAAAAAATTGTGCCTCAAGTGTGCCTTAATCCTATGTGCCAATAGTAATTGGACACATTACTAGTTAACTTTTTGGTAAATATACACATCACTGTATCAAATTAAAATCATTTTTATTCAAAGACCATCTTATCCCCTCCAAAATCTAATAATCCTAATTTGATCATCTTACCCATTTTTCTCTTTCAATTTCTTCTTATGACCCTTCCAATTCTATATTCCTAATTTATTTTCATCTCTTTCAATAATTTTTTCGGCTCTTTCAATTCCTTAGAATATTGGGTTTGTGAAAATGAAAGAGGACAATGAATATAGGGGTTCTTAATTCTTATTTAGATCACTTTTTTTAATTAATTATTTTTCTTAGAAAGAAGAAACTTTCTCACCTTTCCAAACAAACCCAGATGTGAAATTAGTTCTAACCTCAAATCAAATATGAGCATGCTTCTATCTATGCATATGCTAGCTTAGATATATATAATACGTACAGCCCTAGGTTTAGTCTGATCAACACATAGATCATGTTAGGAGGACTAGTTAGCTAGGGTTTGCAAATTTCATTGGCTTCTCTTCACCAATGTATTTTGTACTGTAGCTAGCGTAACTTGCCTATTTAATCTAAGTCCCAAATCACATGATCTAGTTTTTACTGCAGTGTATCTTATTTACTTTTTTGTATTTTCTTTTATAATTTAAAATTTTTTAAGATTTATAAAAAAGGGTTAAAATAGTCATTATAAAAAAGATAAAATTTAATAAATAATGAGAAGATGCAAATTTTATGTCATTAAGGCACAATTGAGGCACGATTTATTGAGGCACTCTAGCACTTCCCTAATTGATTTTAGGTTGAATTTTTATACTTCTATGGGGTATTAACCTTAGGCCTATTGACCACAAAAAGAAGAAGTCCAAGACCTAACAACCACAGGTGTTATCAAATTACTCGGTATATATTATCTATGTATCTATTAAAGTGAGCAACAATATATCACATTCACAACGTTTGTGAAACCCAAAAATGAAAAACAAATCAAGGATATATTTGACATTTGACAGATCTATTGAATCATACATAACCTTAATCAGACAATCAGAAAAATTAATGAAGGGAAAAATTAAGGTAGAAACATATTAAGTCAACTCCAAATTCATGTAGAGATTTTATTAAAATCCAAAGTTGAAGCTCATCAAACAAAATTGGGCAAATACAAGTCATGATCATCTTTTTCAGAAGACCTTGGGCTTGGTGGGTATTTGATTGCATTCTTGACTATCTTTTTGGAGGCAGCATCAGCAAGATCAATGCCACAAATATCTGCCAATCTGATGAGGTATAGAAGCACATCAGATAGCTCTTCTCCAAGATGCTCCTTATCTGATTCTTCCCAATTTGGCAATCCTCTGTCCACCTCTCCCTTCCACTGGAATATTTCTGATAGTTCTCCCACCTCTCCCACCTACACACATCACCAATGAAATCAAGAATCAATAAGAGGTATATAAGTACATAGGCTAGCAACCATGAAAATCTTATTTGTATTGTCATATACTCATATATACATCGAATAACATTAACTACACAAAGTTCGTCTATAATGCAGATACCGTATGACATACAAACAGATTTAACGGTTAAAATTTAACATGTTAAAAATAAAAAAGTGAGTCTGTTAAAATCTAAGGATACGTTCAAAGTATTCATATATTTCATATATGTTGGCATGGTAAAATTTTCTATTTATATGATAATATGCAATCAAATTTTTCCAAAAATGTGAATATGAAGAAAGACAAGAAATAATTTGCAAGCTGAGGACATGTGGGTTCCCCAAGTAATTTCCCTGCCTCTTGTCTACAACGGGACAGCACTGTTGCCAGTACACCATTTAGCCAAGAGTATATGGCTTTGGTCGTGGAAAGTAGGGACAAAACTGGTTTTAGAAACCTCATTTGATGTTGCAGAAAACTGTAAACCACAGTCCTAGTATTCATGTCAGTGAACATGCATGACAGCAGTTATTTTGGTCCAAACTTAAGAGTTGGTTCCTTGCAAAGCCTTAATAAATCTGCCATATAATTGTTGGCCTTTCCTGAAAGAAATTAAGAGAAACTATGTCTGCCTCTGCAAAGACATCTACAATATTGTAAACTAAAAAACACTGGTAAAATAACAAAAGAAAAAACCTTTCTTGCATGTTTAACAGAAAATGTGTCTGTATCTACAGACAGATCCAAATAAAAGAAAGAAAAAGCCCTTATGCAAATTGTATAGAAAAATAGTGGCTAATATGAGTAGTAAGGTTAAAGATTAGAGAGTATCCAATTCAAAACTAATTAACAATAAGTGGAAAAGTCCAAGATCTTATATATTTTCAAGTAAGGCTTTAAATCCGCGAGGTGGGATTCTATTCTCAACAGAAGCCTATGTCAAGAACCCATTCAGACATGCAACATACATAGAGACATAGTGGCATGGTTAACAAAGCAAATTGAAGCATGTATTGGAAGGAGAAGTATAACGAGGAAGACTATTACCATAGCAAGGAGTAGGTTTCTGGGACTATGGTACTTTTCCCAATCTCTGGCCTTGGCAAATTCCTCAAGCTTCTTAGAGAGGTCTTTGAGACTAATGTTCACTTCCTCTTCAGCTACAATCTCTTCTCCTTCTCCCATTTTTTCAGTCTCTTGGGGTTGGTAGGGAGAGGAGAGGGGCCTCTTATAGCTTAAAAAAGGATGAAAAATATGAAATTAGATTTATTTATTTATTCTATCTTTTTAAGGAATAAGTATCTTATATGCAAATAAATTTGAAAGAAAAAGGAAAGGATGTAAAGTCTAAAAAATGCCACCCCCTCACTCCTCATAATACAGACGATTCTTTGCTGTCCCCACAGTGCTAAATGGCCAACTTCAATGCACAAAATTTTAGTACAGAACATTCCATCATTACCATGGATATCATGTTTAACTGTGAAAATTACCACAAGGCAAATTAAGCCATAAATTAAGGAGGAGATGGCTAGTCCATATTCAATGTATGTGTGCTAGTCATTCATTTAGTGTTCCAACCACTTGTGGATTTAGGTAGCTCAGAAGTGGTTCATTCCCCTTAATCCTTATTCAAACTATAGTACTGGAATATTTAAATAATTTTAGTCTTACTCCAATCTGTGAAATATTGATTATTTGTTGAATTTTATATATGTGACTTACGTAAAAATATGATTACTCTAAATTTATTAGGAGTCTAAAAGTTTAATAGAACGGTCTTCAAGGAAAAAAAATGTGAATGAAAGACCTAAAAATTTGGATCCAGCTTTTCTGTTTTTAGAGATGGTGTTGTTAGTGCCTTTCATCAAATCCAATCCACTCATGTAAATCCAATGACTTATATCTTACCACATCAACTAGTATGTCTAAAAATAATAAGCCGTTAGATTTATATGAATGAATGATATTTGATGAAAGCCAATAACAACACCATTTCTAAAGGCAGAGAAGCTAAATTTCAAAAATTTGATCCATAAACTAAAATTACTGATCACTCATAACTTTTATTAGATTTACACCCTTCAATAAAATTGAATTTTGAACAAAACTAGGCATAATATTAGATTCTAATTTTATTCCTTTAATTCTATATCCACATCAACATGCATATGACACCTCATTTATTGTTATTTTTCAATAATTTATTAATGTTTTTTTTCCTAAAATACCCCCTATCAAAACGTACAATATGTGAATATCTCATAAATCTTTGTTTTTTTTGGCCAGATATCTTATAAATCTTTCAAATTGTAATAATTGTACAATCATTAATTTGTTAAGCTCTAAACTTAAAAAACAAAAACTCTTAAAATTGTACACATGTAATGATCTATGTGGATTGGTAACACCATGTCGATGATCATATCGCATGGTGTTACGATTACATATAATAATTTTCTCAAATTTAGTGACTATCATTATCATTTTTCAAATTCTCTAAATGATATCCAATAGGAAAATTCTTGATCCTAATTATATTACCCTAATTATACATGAAAGACTTGAAAAGTGCCTATTAATCTGCAATTACAAGGGACATAAGCGATGTGTGAGATGTGACTCACATCACTCAAAAAAGATTAAAAAATATTTAGACAAGCTAGAGTAGAGTAGGCATTTGAATTTGTCAACCTCCAATGTACTCACCAATATGCAATGCATACATCACTAGATCGCGAAACAAAACATCTCCTAAACGCAATCTAAATTCTAAAGGATGGTCTTTTTTTTTTCCCTCCTTTTCTTTTCGATGCTTTTCCTTTTAATAGCTGCGGCATCACGCATGCATCACCACACTTCTTTATGAATATGAAAAAGATATCCAAAGTTAAAACTAGACTTTCATACATTGATCAATATTCTCTTCATATATTATACTATTTAGACTGATCGATAATCAGAATCACTAATTATATATGTTGATTTCTTATATGAATGTGTTATCTTGATTTCTTCTATAATCTTCTCTTAAAAAAAGTTAAAATAAATCATTATTATCCTTCAAAATTCTTAGGACACGTCGTATAACATATAGTCAAGGATTCCAAAGTGACAACAAGATGACATTCGAATTCACTCAATAAAATACATTGCACAAATGATCACCATAACAATTAATTATATTAATACCCAAACTGTAA
This sequence comes from Purshia tridentata, assembly GCA_003254885.1. Taxonomy (NCBI): domain Eukaryota; kingdom Viridiplantae; phylum Streptophyta; class Magnoliopsida; order Rosales; family Rosaceae; genus Purshia; species Purshia tridentata. The sequence continues at coordinate 13,250 of QANT01002195.1, read as the reverse complement.
AGGTTATAAGTTTGGGTACAACCTTGAGAATAATCTTTAGAAAATGTGAATAAAATCAAAGTAAAGTAGACAAATTAAAACAAGAATATACGATATGGTATTAGAAAAAAGAAAAACAAACTAATTAGGAAAAGCTAGCTAAGATAGAAAGGTTGAAATCAACTAGCTTGGCTGGGGATATAAAAGATGCACAAAGATAAACTTGTATAATAAGGATTCAGTACATAAAAGATACGATAAGATAAAAATGTGAAAGGTAGCTTCAGTTCTTTATATGAAAATGAAAATTTCTTATGTAGAAAATTTTTAGAATCTTGTTGTTCTAGCTAAGGGTGTCGGTGGGTTTGACTTTGACATCCATTCTTAGCTAGCTAGGGATCGAGAAAATTTCATAAATTCTTTGTTCCTACATTCCCAATGGGAAGACCAACATTGTTAATTATAAGAACAAATTCTATCGGCTGGACAATTTTAATATAATTATCAGGTTGCCAATATAAAATTATTCATCGAGTTCCAAATTGACGATTTGACAATAGGTTATTAACATCAATATAAGTTCTAAGTTTTATTTATGGGCTTTACTTTTTAAGAGTGAGTCTCTTATGCGCAAGTTGTGCAGAAGAAGCATCTCATCCACAAGATGAGAAAAGTAAGCAAGTGGATGTGTGCTTACTTTTCCCATCCTGTGAATGAGATGCTTCTCTTGTACAATTTCCGCATGAAAAGAGATCTACTTTTTAAATTATGATTGAAATGACACATTCAATAAAAACATATAATTTAAAGGTGAAGAGAGATTGAAAAAGTGATTGAAATTCTTTTTCCAACCCTTCTTCCCTTTTCTTAGCTTATCGTCCTTTTTTATTCTCTCCTTGCCTCAATGCCGAGACCGAACTAGCCAAGGGTGAGGTGAGTGGTCTTTTTTTTATTTCATTTTTTATAGCAAAAATCATTGTTATTTGAAATATAAACAAAATAATGAAATCGGTGAGAATAAATAGGAGAATAAATTAAGAAATTATTTGAGTGAGAAAAAAGATATAGAGAGCAACGTTTTTTATGTTGTCTTTTTCATATTATTTAAGGGTCAGGGGCCTCAGGCTAGGGCACCATAATTCCATGAGGATGCCCAATAATAAGTTAAGAAAGAACAAAAATATAAAATGTTATCTGAGCATCACACCTTGGTGTTCTTTTTGTTTTTTCTCACAAAAGGAACGATTTTAAGCTTTACAGAGTAGCGTGAAGAGTCTGAAGACTAAGAAAAATGTTTATTCGAGAGATGTATACATACAATATTGCAATATTCTTCATACACCTATCAACAGCTCCAAGCATACTCATACAAGTTTCTAGGAAGTGTGGTCACCATTTTGATTGTTGAATGGAGTGGGCCACTTGAAAAGAAATTCAAACATGGAAATAAAATATGTTGATGCCCAAAAATGATACAAAAATCATCTAAATGTTTGACATTAGTGTGTAGTGAAATGATAGTTGTTCATGAGATTTTAGATTTTCGAAGAAAATCATAAAAATGGGGCATTTGACCATTAACATTACTTTGACCTAACATAATATACAAGTATATAAGAAATCTATAAAATTTAGAAGCCCTCAATATTTAAGGGCTCGAAAGACCCTATGATAAAATATCAGAAGTGAACCTTAAGACATTCAAAAGTGAATCACAATGCCTTTAAAGGTAAAGGTATTGCACCTTGAGGCATTCGAGCTTAAGCCGTATAAGGGTGCACCTTTTGACATCTAGAGGTGTGAGGTGCACTTTGAGACACCTTAAGGTGCACTTTGAAGCAATGAAAAATCTTCTTGATCATGATACTAACAAAATCATAAAACCCTATTCTATATTTATTGAAAAAGATAAGTCATTTTTTTCATGTAGAAGTAGTATAATAGATTTATGGTGTTATCGATTACTCACATGTTTGACTATTTCACATTACTCGCATCATGTTAGAAATGGCCCCTCCTTTAGGCCTCGACAAATTTAGCTTGGGCCTTGGCTAGGGCTTCATGTAATTTTTCTAGGCAAAGTAGCCCAAACTCAAATTTTAAAAGGCCTTAAGGCCCAAAAAACATATACAAAAAGGCCTAGGTTAAGATACCAAACAAAAAGAAAGTCTAGATTAGATCTAACGGTCCAAATCACCCTATAAAAACCGTAAAACCCTGATTTCTGGACCTTTGCCGCATTTGCTCTTCTTCGCTCCCGCCTCCTCTTTCAGAGCTCTCACAGTCACACACCGCACATAACCGAAAATGGTGAGCTTTATACGCCGTCGTTTACCTCCTATTCACTCTCGACCTGATTTTGTTGATCTCATTCTGTTTGTTTCTGTTTGTTTTTGTTTGTACAGCCTTTCAAGAGGTACGTCGAGATCGGGAGGGTGGCTCTCGTCAACTACGGCGAGGACTATGGGAAGCTCGTCGTCATCGTCGACGTCCTTGACCAGAACAGAGTACGTTCTCTTTTCTTTTTCCTTATTTATCAAATTTTTAATCTTTGTTTTTACGAAATTATGTTTGTGTTCTGTTAGCTTGCCTAGAAAGTAAAGGAAAATAGAAGAAAATAAATTTAGGGATTTTTGTATTATGTGAAATTAGCATGTGGTTCATTTGGGTGGAGTTGTAAGTTTCAGTGCTACATGTTAACACTTTCCTGAAGTATTTTCTGAGCTACCAAGCAGAGATTGTTTATTCTATGAGTTGGGCTTTTATTGGGTTGGGTTATCTCAGCTCATTAATTAGTTCGTTCAGTGTCAGGTTGTAGTAGTTCAATTCCATTTCCAATAAGCAAGTCATTTGGAGGGTCTTTTCTTTTACATATTGAATTCCGTTTATGCACGGTGCAGCCCAGGCTTCTCCAAGAGATCTCGTTAAGGATGAAAGCCCCAATGCCGTTCAGTGTTGCAGTTTAGCTTTGCTTTTGTCCACAGCTTATCTGTGCCAAATCAACAGCTGCATCTCACTTGCTCTTTTGTTAATTAAGTATTATGCCCCGCCACACCTTTAGCTTGTTTTTGCCTCTAAAAATGCCTGCTATATTTTTACTCTTTCTACATCCCAATAATTTGGGGACGGTGTTCTGTTATGTCATACTGGGCTCCAACATGATCTGACCTACAATCCTCCTAGTCGTATTTATGGTGATTGATTCAATGAACTTCATGTCATTTCAATACATCTGGAATATTTCTTCTTTATTGATTTCTTTGTATATTTCATGGTTTTGATCCATTGGTAATTCTGCTTTGTGTGTCTCTGTAGGCTCTTGTTGATGCCCCTGATACGGTGAGATCCCAAATGAATTTCAAGAGACTTTCCCTCACCGACATCAAAATTGACATTAAGAGGGTTCCTAAGAAGAAGGAATTGCTTGCTGCAATGGAGGCTGCAGGTAAGGCTGAATGACTCATAACTAGTGATTGTCTTGTTTTCACGCTGTAATTTACTTTTGGATAATTTTCATGTTTTGGTAGATGTTAAGAAGAAGTGGGAGAACAGCTCTTGGGGTAGGAAGCTGATTGTTCAGAAGAGAAGGGCATCTCTTAATGACTTTGATCGATTCAAGCTCATGTTGGCTAAGATTAAGGTTGGTTATGCCTAATTGAATTGTTTATGTTTCGAATTTGAGTTCCTTAATGTGAGATGTAGTACATTTTCTTCATTAGCTACCTTATTTCATGTTGAACCCTCTCCGACTAATACATCCTTCTTATTTGCAGAAAGCTGGGCTGGTTAGGACCGAGCTCGCAAAACTGAAGAAAGAGAGTGCATCTTAGGCAGTATTTGATATTAGGTTTACAATTTTGTTCTGGATATTTCTTTTTCAAAACTGTACTTTGGATTGTACTTCCATTATTTTCTTCCATCAATTTTAGTTTTTCAGAGCAGTACTTGGTTTCTGATATTGTTGACAAATGGGTCACCTGTCTTAATGTGGAATTTCATGTTTGGTTGTTTATGCCTTCTTTTGGTGCACACTTGAACCAGGGCATTTTGGACCTTTGAGGTTTTTAACTGATAGTATCAAATTGTTATCTGAGCTTAAAATGGCTTGTGGTGAAATTTTTGACGTGTTCGAGTATTTTGCCTTCCTATACTATGTGATTCGGTTCACCGCATAACAATGTGGTCTGTGTTCGGTCAATAGAGTAAGCAGTCATTGTTCACAACGCAACAATTGACGAATGTTGGTAAAGCCTGTAGCCTTATCTCCTGACAACTCTGAGAAGGCAAATGTGCAGCAGTGCCTAAATTTGTCTCAACCTTGTTAAAAGGACACAGCCAGGGCTATAAGAGTAGAAAAGAATTGCCATCTCAAAATGCAATTCAAGGCGTTATATTGAATATGGCATGACCCCTTGAACCATATGATCTTACTCAAGGTTAACAGCTTGGGTATTCCCACCTGCCTCCCCTCGATTGCACTGTTTTTTAAAACGAAATGTTCCTTGAAATATCATTAAGGCTCCAAATCCATTTTTGAATTCAGCTCACTAAAATATAAACATAGTGACCTTACGTATCCAATGTGCATGGCTGAATTTGATGGGTTATATACATAGCTAATCTATATCAAAATTCCAATTTAGGAAGAACTACAATGAGGAAATATGGAATTTCCTCGTAACATTTAAATGCACCTTAATTGGATGAAAGAATGTGACAACTCATTCACAATACATCCCCATAACATTTGGTAGCAAGATTAGTGGTTTCAACAGTTGGTTCAATGTTCTGCAATAATCTGCGCAAGACCGATTTGACATGATTTCTTCCATCTGGCTGACTCCAAAGGACTCGAAGGACTTCTGGAGGAAAAACAGATGCAGGCTGAGCAAGCCACCGGTTGCCATCTACTTCCATTCCGTTTAAACTGGACATTAAGATAAGCATAATTAGAACCTGTTATGAATGATATACATAAAGTTCTTTTAAATTATAAATGTTACTACCTATTGAGAATATTCAACATCTTAGGCCATTCAGCGAGCCTGAAATGGACATCCATAATGCCCTTTAATCTTTTCTTCACTTTCTTCACCTGCCCATAACGTTTACAAATGGACCGGATTCTTTCAATAGATGCTGTATCAAGAAAATTTGAAATCCTTATAACCGTTGTTCTTGGCACATCAATTCTGAAGATCAGCAGCTGCTGTCCTTGAACACTTAAAGAATATGCTGCAATCGCTCTTTCTTTGGCATCTTCTGTCTGTAATGAAGCACTTAAAGCATAAATTTCAGAAATGATGGTAAGAGTTGCTAACATCTACGAGGAGAAAGCACATTACTATTTGTCTGAGAAAGTAAAACCAAGATAGCAGAGTTCTGTTCACCCTTATAATACAAATGGTTCTCTCAAGAACTAAAAAGTGAAGATATCGAGCAAGAAAGATTAAAGAAAAAGGCAAATAGGGTAGGTATTCAAGCTAGCAACTTTAACTCATACTATGAAAATCCAACCTATGGGCTAGTTCTGGAGCTTCAGACCCAGTCCCAACACTGGTAACAAAAAAATCAATATTACCAAGCATTACGTACACATTTATTTCTTTATATTATTTATGGGATCTACAATATTTGCATTCATTCACCAAAATTTATCATACTTTCATTTAGCCTCAGCAGCCAGGTGAATTAAGATTACCACTAAACAATTGCTGAAATGCAAGTATCATAAGTCTAAGTTGCAGCTGATCACACTTTATCTTGAACAACTTCAGAAAATGCTTTATAATATGTTTGTTTATTTTGGTACATGATGCTTTATGATTCAGTCAAAACCCAGAAGAAAAGAAAAAAAACCTCACCTCAAATTCAACATAAGCAACAGAGCTTGAGGAACCTAAGAAAAAGCTGGATATGCCACTTCCACAGAAGGCAAGTGCCTCCTTTAGCTTTTGTGAGCTTATATCAGGGGTCAACTGTTTAATCATAACTGTCCGTGTGGGATTCTTTACTAACCGAAGAGGAACTTCAGGATCACCAATCAGGTTAGGAATGGAGATCTTATTAGGCACATCTTCCAAAGATGTTTCCTCCACCAAGACATCTACATTTTCTATAAGCAGATCAGTTTTCATGAGAGCTCTTTGTGATCCTTTCCTGGTCTGCAATAAAACAAAGGATGGTTAAGAAGATTGCAAAGTGGCTTAAAATGCTTCTTATATGATACAATGCAATTTCCACCCAGTCACAATTTAATGGCCTATGCTCTTGACAACCATGACAGACTGACAATTTCCTGAACTTATTTGCAGCAGTATGAAGATGAACTTGTAACATGACAAGCCATAACTGGAAAACATAATGACATTTGAAGCTTTAAACAACAATGTTTGTTAATACCTTAAAATGCACGTAAGCATCTTTGAAGTTGCTTCCTTCAATTAAGGGAAGCAGTTGTACCTTCTTAACTCCACAATCGTGAAAAACATCAGAAACAGTACTTTGCTTCACATGTTTGTGCAGAAATCTAACCAATACTTTTATTTCCATAGATCCCTCTTTTTGGTTGAATGTACATGGGATCTTATTTAAGTCTTCCTTTCTGGTTAAAAGATGGACCTGTGGGTTTAATTTTGACTTCTTTTGTGCTGCAACTTCCACATCATCACTGTCACCTTCACCTAGGGAATTTATATGTATCATGGAAGGGATTCCCCTACATTTTTGTTCTTCACTACCAATGAAGGTTCTTGTCGCCTTGCTCATGGCAGGCCCTCTTGGCGAACTTTCTCTTCTTTTAACATCACACCCATGTGAATCATCATGGCTCGGAACCTTTTTAACTGGACCTCGCCTTTTGATGACATTGTCAGTATTTTTAGCAATAGTACAGTCCTGAGATGCATTAATTAAACCTTCTTGAGGCATCTCCTTAATGCAGCCAAGAAAGCTATCGATACCATATTCTTTTCCCATATCTTCACCTGTTGTTTCAGTTAAAGCTTCCAAAAGTCCATTTGAAGCTGAAGTATCACTCTTCTTACCGAGCATATCACCAGCTTTCTGATCCTTCATTTTCCTCATAAACATGTTTGCCAAACGCATCGCTTTGTGGGAACCATCGGATGATGCAGGCATTTTACCCACATCAGATCCTACAGCAGGTTCTTGATCAAATATCAAAGTTTTTTTGTCAAGATGATGATTTCCATTTGAAACTTTCTTCTGCAATATCCTAGAAGCTTCACCCAGTAACTGATGTGTTAAGCAAGACAGGTTCTCAGATTCTGATTCAATACCCCCTGTTCTTCTCAACATCACTTCCTCAAGTTTCCTGTGCAATTCAGGCTTGACTTCTGATTGATTCATATCCTTAGAACATCTTTTCAATGTTATATGAAAAGCTTCAGTTTCTATAACACTTTTTTCATTGTTTAGAGAATCCACAAAGCCTTCTGAGGACTGAACTAAACTTCCACTTGCACCCTGTTCAACAATTTTTGGACTGATATGCTCCTTTTTAACTTTAGTTGCAACCAGACCAGGCTTGACTTCTGATTGATCCATATCCTTAGAAGATCCTTTACATGTTATATGGGAAGCTTCAGTTTCTGAAACACATATTTCATTTTTTTGAGAGTCCACAGAGGCTTCTGAGGATTGAACTAAACTTCCACTTGCACCATGTCCAAAATTTTTAGGACCGATATGCTCCTTTTTAACTTTAGTTGCAAACAGACCAGCCAGAGTTTCCAAAGTGCTTTCTCCCATTGTATCCAATGACACATTTTTTGGACCAGAAGAACACACTACACCTCCTGAGGATTGAACCACACCTTTAAGTTCACTAGATTCAGTGCTATCTAAATGTTTATGCACCTCGAATTGATTAGAAGCTGTAGCAGCATGCACATCAGATGAAGACTTTTCCCCAATTATATCAGATCTTACACTCAGAAAAATATTCTCCTTGCAACTGTGAGGATACCTTATCACTTCTGGCATCTGAATACTATGATTGGGTTGACCACTTTCCGTGTTCTGCAGACTATATTCTGTCTTAATAACTTCAGAAACTGTCCTATCAGCAGGATCAATTTTTTTGACAGTGATTTGCTTTTGAACATGGGGACTTCCCAGCACTCTTGTCTTCAGATTAGTATAAATTCCTTTCAGAGAATGCCATGTGCTGGTTTGAGCCTGTGTTGGTTTTAGGAAGACCCCTGAATGCATCTTCACGTTTCTATAAGTTTGAAGTGTACCACAGGAAGAGTTTAGCAACCATGACAGTGCATAAGCTACTGGCTACCACAATACATATTCACTGATGAAGATGCACATTATATAAAGATAATAACATCAACACACCTAACACCCAAATGAATCATGAAACACAAACATTGGAAATCATAACTCATGTGTGTACAAAATTTATCATTCAACTCAAGTCTTGCTTTTTTCCTTTTTCCTATTTTCTCTACCTTTTCCCTTCTACCCCACTACTGACTAACTATTAGATTTTATTTTTTTAATGTGTTTGCAAATAACTCTGATTTAACCATCAAAAACTCCCTTCAGACTTCTATCTAATTATATCGACACATTTTTATAAGCAATATAGATAAAAGCGGTTTTGCCTCACACAACTGTCCCTTTAATGGAAATCTGAAATTTCCTCCCACTATCTCGTCTTTTTCAATTACATAAACTCTTCATACAATCCGTCGTATATAGTAACCAATCCACAAAAAACCACCACTCACTTGGACCCCTCAACAAATGAACAGAAAAAACAGGGACACAAATAGAATGGAAACTTAGAAAGAGCTAGTGTATATATACAATAGTAATCATTTATATAATTGGATCTGAAGCCATGGCTTTCTCATAATTATTGGTTTTCATGAGCTTTATTGAATTTTATTTTGTCCTTTCTACCGAGTACCTAGGGATGTGTAATGACTTAAGGTTTCTCAAAATTGAAATCATTTATAAAATGAAGGCACCTCAGAGTATGAGATAAATTACAAAGAAATAAGGGCTAAGATATAAGAAAAGGCATGCCTATGACAACAATAAGAGATATAGCTTCCAGACAGAATCTGTTGAAAAATAATCGAGTAGCACCCAAGAAGTTGGGAAAAAGCATGGACGAACTCTAACTACAAGTATAACAGAACAGTTTCAATCTTGAAAGCAGCCATTTCATGAAAGTTAGTCTAATTATCCAAAGCCCTGCTTGGTTGGGCTAGCACTTAGTGATGGCCGTTATGGCAAACAATAAAGAAGCATAATGTACTCTATGTTAAGAATGGTACACACAACAATTGAATTCAACCCATGAAGACAGAAATTTAAGAGTTTTGGTGTCCAGGTTAGGGATTAACTCTTCAGCGGAAATTACTTGTACAGGTTTGTCTTCTCTCATAATAAAGTTGAGTACTCTCCATGCATGTAAACAAGATTTTGCTGAACCATGTAAAACTTTGTGAGTTATTGAGGTTGGTTCAACTTGGCTTTAATATCATTATACTTTTATTATTTCCGCCATTATTTGCCACAACTGAGGCTTTATATCCCACTATTAGCACAGGGTACATTAAATAAAATGACCAAATTCCAAGATGTCAACTATAAATGGACTCAGCACTGCATTTCCGGCATGGTTGGTGTTGTTTTTGCTGATGATAATAATAATGAGGATGGTAACCTTAACACTTTGATAGTATTCTTTTGTTCTCGAGGAGCTCATCATTTCCTCTATAAAATGTTAGCATTCCTTAAACATTTTTTTTTCCTCATAGAAACTAAACAAAAAAGCTCTGTTTTTCTCTTTTAAATATTCCATCTTGGACTCTCTGTCAGCAATGTTAATTGTATACAAGCTCAAAAAGAAAAGTACAAATAGAATAGCACCAAATAGAAAATGGAGTTCTATGCTTTGGCCAAGTTGCGTCCGCTATACAACTTCGATGAACCCACAAAGGAGCATGATTCACAAGTCCAGGCCCAAGTGACAAAAGTCACTTCACAAGATAGCACTAAACCTACATGATGCTGCATTCACTCAACCCATTAATCTCACTGAAAAGGATTAGGCAGACTCTATGAACCAAAAAAGAAAACAATTTTTTTATCAATTTCATGTTATCTCAATAACCATCAAAGTTTTCAGAAAAATCCAATGAAGTTATATTGTAGATCACTTAAACTCAAGAATAACAACAGCAAGAACACACAAGATAGCACTAAACTTACATGATGCTGCATTCACTCGACCCATTAATCATAACCAAAAGGACTAAGTAAACTCTAAAAAACAAAAAAAGAAACAACAGTTTTGTCATCATTTTTGTGATATCTCAATAACCATCAAAGTTTTCAGAAAAATCCAATGAAATTCCATTGTGGGTCACTCAAAATAAAAAATAACAACTCCAACAACACACACATGAGAAAAATAACTTTGCCGGGTTAAGACCTCACTTGTTATCCGACTCCTCAGCTACAGCTCTTTGCTCCTTTGCCACCTCTGAATTCTCCAAACTCGAAGACTTCTCTGCTCCGCCGCTCAACGAAGATGCACACCATCTTGTTGATTTGGGAAGCGCTGGAAATGATACCATTGATTAATAAGCAAAACCCATAAAGCGTTTCCACTTTCTATAACTGCAAAAGAACGGCGTTTGTGAAGTGGGTTTTACCTCTTTTGTGGAAATTGTGCCCTGGCTTTTGAAGAAGGAGACGAGAGAGGGCCATTTCTCCCTCGCTCTTCGCCTCTCCTCTGCAACTATGAGGAAGAGAGGGTTTTGCAGAGGTTTGTGGAAATAACAATTTTTACTTCCTGATTGTTACTTTGTTGTTTTTTTTTCCTTACGTGTGTTACTGAATACTGTAAGTACTACCATTTCACAATAATCTAAATTTTTAATACGTATATAAATTTAAGAGTATTTTTAGAATTTACAATATAAAACATTAATAATTATATGGGAATTTCTATTTATACTCAACAATCTTCTTTTGTTACCCAATTTCTTAATTTACCCAACACCCACTTTTTTCAAATAAGTTTTTTCTTATTTTACCCAACCTCAATTACCACATTACCCTTATTAATAGATACCCAACCCATTATTTTAATTTTCTCTCCTTACCCACAATTTTGCACACATACCCAACAATAATAAATTTCTCTCCCAACCCAAGCATTTACACTACACCCATACCCAATACCATACCTAATAGCTACCATATTCCCCTCACCACCACTGAATAGAACACCCAATTTCAGTCCTTAAGTTTTTTATTTGTTATTTTGGGCAAATTAAACTTATTTTATGATGAGTTTGTTGTTTTTATATGAATTTTACCATTAGTTTGAGCTTTTGGTGGATTTTTGGGTTGGATTCATTTATGCTGTCGCAGGTCATTCGGCTCTGGTCTGCCGAGTTCGTCGCAAATCTTCGGTTGGCATCAACCGAACATTTCTCATTTGTTCGGCCGGCTCCAACCGAACATTTATCATTTGTTCGGCCGGCTTCAACCGAACATTTGCCATTTGTTTGGCCGGCTCCAATCGAACATTGTAGTCGTGTTCGGTTCTGGTTTGCCGAACACATTCCGAACCAAAAATTTCTAAAACGTCTAAAACATAGAAAAATGCAGAAAAATTACACAAAATGAACGCATACATCATTTGGAGGCTTATAGTGTACGATTTCACCATTCATCTACCTAAAAACCCGTGTTTTAATGTTAGAGTTTAATTTGATGTTAGTGTGAGTGTGAGAGAGGATGAGTAAGGATGGTTAGGTTAGGATTGATAAAGGAGTTGGGTATAGAAAGAAAATTTGATTTTTTAAAAGTTATAATTTGTCTTTATTGGTAATTTTACTAAGGGATAAAATGGTCCATTCAAATTTAAAATATATGTTGGGTATCAAAAAAAAAATTGTTGGGTATGACTAAAATTTCCCTAATTATATATGTGTTATAATTTATGTAAATTGGTCATATTCACACGCGATATTAAAATTACATTAAAATAATTATTGAATTTTTGAGTGTAGGTAAAAAATGGTATGTTTATAAAATCTTAATTTTGGATTTGTCTATGTCCAATCTACAATGCAATGGGATTATCAAATAGAAAATGAGACATTTTCGTTTGATTCATTAGTTGTACAAACTAAACCACAAAGTATAAACCAAAATCTGTACCATCAAACACATTAGCAATGACTTATACAACATACGAGGATTTTAAAACACATATCCCAAAACTAAACCACAATGTTCAAACTTAATCAAATGATTTGCACCATCAAACACCTTAGCAAGGACTTGTCCCCTGTTCAACATATTATATACAAAACTCTTTCAATGAAACTCAACACTGGGTGATGTGATTTCTTAGGACAATAATAATTACTGTGTAGGTGATAAACTTCTGTCTTTTAAAACCAATCATGCACTGTTTTAGGGTTCATATATCTACACTATATGAGTTGTTTTAACTTTTAGCAGGAACGAAATGAGAGTGTACGTAGGTGATTAAGATTTCATGCATAAATATATCATTTGCGTTCAAAATTATTTATAAAAGAATTAGGTTGCAGCGTAAAGCTCAAATTGTGGGTTTTTAACAATGTTTGTTTCTTTACACATGCTAGAAAACAAGACTTTCCACATTAGATTGTATGAGAACTTTTCTTAATTTATTGGTAAACTATATTTGGCAAAGGTTTAAAAACTTGGAATTTCTACTTGTTTTGGCATGACTTGATTTTTAGTCGAAATCATATATTACAAATTTGAAATTTCTTTTGTACAACTTATTAGTATTAAATATAAGAACATAATACAATTCAAAGATACAAGAGACTCTTTAGAAGAGAATCTTTTAAATTTCTAATACAATGCTCAAATTACAAGTCAAGTATCACCAAAACAAGTTGTTGAGCCACTCCCTTAACTACAACATCAAATTTCAAGTTGGATCTAGGGCCTTCAGGTATAAACTCTTACATTTAGATTTATTTATGGAATGAGGGGATGGGCCAACTTTATATAGTTTTTTAACAATCGAAACGTCTATTTTTTAGATTTCTATTCATAAATCATTCTTGAAAAAAATTAGCCAAATTGGAAATTATTTGCCTATCTAACTTTTAATAAAACCGTTTATTTGTTTGATCTAACTATCAAAGTTAGATAGGTCCGATTTGGCTTATTTTTTTTGCAAGAACGATTTTTAAATAGAAGCC
>QANT01002191.1:0-11825 GCA_003254885.1 Purshia tridentata | reverse complement strand
ATCTCCCTCGCTTATCTAGCCACCAGCAGGGCCCCACCTCCGAGCATTGGTGACCCTATCGTGTCCCAAACTAGAGTTTGGAAGATTTGGTCATATTACACCCGCCACATTGCCCATCTAGCCCTAGAATAAATTATCAAGTCCTAGTAACTCAACTCTTAAACCAAATAATCAATGTTAAGGATGATTTTGATAAAATATGGGTTGAATCAGAGAATAAAGTGTATAACATAAAACATACTTCAAAATATTTTTAAAGCAAGCCAGGTGCTCGAGTCAATTTGGTGGGAATGGCTATTTGGTATTCGAGAAATAGGCACTTGGATAAAGCTTTGCTTGTGTATTATGACTTCAGTACAAAGAGAAACACTCATTTCATGGCCCTAAGTTCAAATTCATCACAAGGCTCGTCACGGAAAGTATGTCGCCCAAGGGTTTGGGTGACGAGAAAATGATTTCGTTGCCCCAAAAACAGTTCGAGAAACAAAAAATTTCACTTTTGGCGACTAAATTATTCGTCGCCTAATGAACTTTGGATGATTACAAAGGCTTTTCGTCGCCCCAAGTCCCTTTGGGCGACAAACAATTTCATTGCCCATAGCTGACGTTGGGTGAGGAAAATGTCATATCGTTGCTCAAAACAACCATCAGCGGTTAACGGCCTGGTAGATGAAAAATTTGATGGAGGTATCTAAGTGTCAAAAAATGGTATAGTTGAGGTACCTCTGTGCAAACTTTTTTAATTAGAGTATCCAAGTAATAAAGGTGTAAACCTAAGATGCCTACGGGTAATTTGCTCTTAATTCGATTACAATTTATATTAGTATTATTATATATACCAAAAATGAATTGAAGATATAAAAAGAAATCGAAAATGAACATAAAATATTGAGATACCAAAATTACCGAAATTGAAAATAAAACAAAAGTTTACCAAAAATTACCCAACCAAAAAAAACTAAAACTGAAAGATAACGAAATCCAAAAACATAGCGAGACTTTTTATTTCGTTTTGGTATACCCTAATACCAATCCGAACTATGGGCATCTCTAATTGAAACGTTAAAAAAAGAAGAAGGAAGAGCAGGGAGAAAAACAAGAAGCAATATATAGTACAAGGAAAGTGGGGTTTGAGGTTAATTATAATTGGGTGTTGTTTGGGTATTCTTTAATATATTGTAATTGGAATAAAGTGAATGGTTTTTATTTTTAAATCTTTAGTTGATGTTTAAGATGGTAAACTTTTTACAATTACATTTCAATCAATGTATTTTTTCATAATTTCATTTTAGTCACTATTGTCAAAATAAAAAAACACAAATTATAATAAATTAATAAATATACATGACTATTTAGATTTATATTTTTATTAGATTTGTGTTTAACTGCTACGCATCAAAACGGCTTAGGGTTTAGCTCTTGAATTTTCAGCATAACCTCCAAAACCCTAATTCTACCCTAAACCCCATTTCTAAATCCTAATTCCTAAACCTCATTTATATATATATACCCTGCACCTCATTTTTATACCCTACATCACATTTTTATACCCTAAAATAAATTAAGGGCAACATAATAATTATATGCTTATAAGTAATGAAAAAAAGAATGGGCAAATTGATATTTTGCAATGCATCTGATAGGACCCCTTCCGAATTCTACCCTTAAACTCGAGGTGATCCTGCGGGAATCCAATATCAAGGAAAATCTTACAGAAAATTCGGCAAAACCTCCCTTGAAGTTGGACTAACCCTTACTTAGAAAACTTGTAAAATACACTTCTAAGCCAGCTCCTCTACCACAAGCAAGGGTCTCCGACCTGAAATTATAACAAAAGAAAACTAAGGTAACATTTTTGCTACTAAAAGTGTTATATACACCGTTACAGTCCAACCACCTTAATTAGCATAACTAGTTAAGAACAAAAACAGAAAATTTACAAGTTTCAAAATCTACGGTATCCTCGACGTATCTCTTGCTCGACCGCACCACCGCAGTTACCTTGGAGAAATTTTAAAAAGAACAACACAAAGTAAAAGTGAGACAACCCAGTGAGTGGACAAAATAAAATAAACTTTTAAAATCAATCGAAAGATCACACAAAGACCTCATATGCTCTGCATGAAAACCCCCAGTTTTTAAAACGGATTCATTGATTTCCTTTATCCATCATTTACAAAAGCTAGAATGAAAATTTTGCAATTAATTGCCTTAAACAGCGGAAATTCAATTTTTGCAAAAATAACAAAGTTTCCTTGTATAAGTAAAATCTTAAGGTTTAAATCAAATACTTTATTCGCTCCCAATTTACCCGTGTAGCCTGCCGTACATGCGCAGGGCCCATAGCCTGCCGTACGCATGCAGGGCGATAATCTGCCGTACATGTGCAGAGTCATGATCTATCATACACATGTAGGGCCACTGATCTGCCGTACGTGCACGCAGGGCCACCCCCAAAGGGCAAAGTATTCCGGCACACGGCATAAAGCCTATGTGTGTGCCGTGATAGGTCCCAAAGACCTATGTAATTCCAATATACAGAACGGGTACTAAATGGGGGCTTAATAAAATCCAAAACCAACCATTCTTCAATCATTCCCATCAAAACTGTATAACTCAATTTAAAACTTTCTTGAAATTTACGAGGAAATCAATGATTGTTCAAGAAAACCATCCCTTAAATTATTTTCACAGAAGCCTCAATCATAATAAATTGATAAAAATATCAAACCGTATAACTCATTTAGTAACACTCAAAAGCCCAAAATCAATATTGATAATTGAAATTCACAACCAAGCAATTCATACGAAAATAAAATTCGAATTAAATTTGATAAACTTTAAATAAGACAAAGTCCACTCACTGTCAAGGAGTCTAGTCTCGTTGCTTAGCTAGGTCGCCCTCAGTCTCGGGTGTAGTCCCTATAAGACAAAGATAAATATGCCATTAGTTCTCACGTTTAAAGTGTCTACAACCATAAATTGGGGTTTCGTCAACCTTAGTCTTTTCTATACAACCCAAGCTAATAACCCGCTTAGTAAAATCTAAAATCAACGAAAATTCCTAAATTTCGTGATTAAAGGGTCGGATTAATCTCAACCCCAAACAAAGTGGTGCTTTCAACCCCAATTTCACAATTTCTAACCCCTTTCCTTCAAACTTATCCACCCAACTCCGAATTACGTTTCAAAATGGTAGTAATTGGCTAAAATATCACTAATTCGTGCCAAATCCCCAAATTTTCGAGTATCCACTCGAAATGGCCAAGCCCTCATCCACCAATTTCCAATTCTTTCCATTTTTCCTTGAAGCCCAAGGTTCTAAACCGAAATTAAGAGTCCCTAAGGTTGGAAATTAGCTAATCCGACCATAAATTCGCACCCCAAGCCACAAATTACAGATTTTCCAATTTGGAGTTTAAATCTCAAATTTTCTCATGTCTAAAATAATCCAAAATTAGTAGCCCAACCCAAGAGAACCAAAAGATGGAAGAGAAGGGGAGAAAACCCACCTAAAATAAGCAGGAATGGCGTCGGAAAGCTGGCCGGAAATTGGAAGAAGCGGTGGCTTGTGGTGTTCCTTCCGAGCAGCAGTGTGCGCAGGGGCTGGTGGTTGGCGTCATGGGGTCGCGGCCGGCTGGCGTCGGTGGGAGGGGGTCTATTGGCAGCTGGGTTTTGGTCGGAAGCAACTGGACGGGAAAGGAGGGGTGTCGCGCGCAGGGAAAGTGAAAAGGAAGGATATGCGGGCTGAGGGGGAAGAGAGGGAGAGAAATAGAAGGGGGAGAAGATTGCAGAAAAATCTGGAATCTTTAAAGGCTAAGTCACCTAATTTACGATTTTGCCACTCACTTCACTCGTCCATAACTTACAAACCGTAACTCCGTTTGACACGTACTTCGTGTCTACGAACTCGTGGAATCGAGCTCTACGCAACCATGTCAAAGTCTACTCTAAAGTCCCTATAATTTAAAAAGTCAACTTTTGGGTCTCTTGCCACATACAAAATTTTCAAACCGTCCCTCTAAATAGGACATGCCACATGTCTATAGACTCGTAAGCCCGAGGCCTTCCTAACGAACCCAAGGTCAAACACCAAATCTTATTCGAACCCAAAGTCAACTTTAGGCCCCAAAGACCAGATAAAAATTTTTAAAAAAATTTTACCTAACGGAGTACGGGTCGTTACAATCAAAATACAAGACATCATTAAGTGGATTGGGCTTAGTGGCCAAAGTGAGATATAATTTAAAAATCCATTCACCTTTATAAAAAAAGAAAATTTATATTAATCATTATGTAATATCAAAATATTTTATTAATTTAAATGTAATTTACTATTTTAATCGTGCGGATAACATACATAAATGTGGTAGTGGAGGTTTTTATGTGGAAGAGACGGAGCTGATGGCTGCTATTTTGGCTTGCAATTAGCACACGATTTGGGGCTGAACAGATTATTCTTGAAATTGATTCTTCTAATGTTGTGAGTTGTATTAATAATCCTACTTATCCCTCTTTTGCGGCAGATGATCTGCTTGTGGAAGATGTCAAACTTCTGTTGTCAAATTTCAATCAAAAAATAAAGACCGATCAGATATCATCAGCTATAATGACATCAAAGATGTAATTTTGTTTTTTTTTCTAATGGTTTTTCATTTTATGTCTTTGATCATTTTAAAAAGTGGGCGACAGGGTAATTGACTTCCGTATTGAAGCTTGCTGAACACTAAAAGTGCCCAAATGGACTTATCAAAAAAAATCTCAATGATGAAACATAGAAAAAATTTGAGCCATAAAATGTAAAATAAAATTTGTAAGTGAACTAAAATAAGAATCGTGGTAAATTTCAAATAAGCTTAAATAAATGCGATGATTAAGTCTACATATATATATAATCAAATAAATAAGCTTAAATATGAGTAAGCAAAGCACCAACACATTACAAAATTTTAATTAAGGTAAATTACAAAATAAACTCAATTAAAACTTTTCACAATTATATTTTAATCAATACACTTTTTTATAATTTTCTTTTTATCACTATTGACCAAAAAAATAAAAATAAAATACAATAAATTAATAAATATACACTACTATTTAGATTTAGATTTTATTAGGTTTGTATATGATTGCTACGTAGTAAAACGGCTTAAAGCCGGTTTAGCTCCTGGGTTTTGGGCATAAGCTCCAAAACCCTAACTAAACTTCATTTCTAAATCATAAACCTCATTAATTTATATATATACCTTGCACCTTATTTCTACCATACATCACATTTTTATACCCTAAACTAAATTAAGGACAACATCATCATTTTATACTTATAAGTAATGAAAAAAAAAGGATTGGCAAATTGATATTTTTCAGTGTAATAAAATAAATGACATAATCAAGTGGATTGAGTTTAGTGATTTAAGTGAGATATAATTTAAAAACTCATAGATCTTTATGGGAAAAGTAAATTTATATTGACCATTATATAATATTAAAATATTTTATTAATTTAAATATAATTTGCTATTTTAATTATGCCGATAACATACATAAATGCTGGTAATGGAGGTTTTTATGTGAAAGAGACAAAGCTGCAGATGGCTGCTATTTTGGCTTGCAATTAGCACACGATTTGGGGCTGAACAGATTATATATATATGTATATTCTTGAAATTGATTTTTCTGATTTTGTTAGTTGTATTAATAATCCTACTTATTCCTCTTTTGCGGCGGATGATGTGCTTGTGGAAGATGTCAAAAGTCAGTTGTCAAATT
Organism: Purshia tridentata; assembly: GCA_003254885.1. NCBI lineage: Eukaryota > Viridiplantae > Streptophyta > Magnoliopsida > Rosales > Rosaceae > Purshia > Purshia tridentata. Next base: position 6,056 of record QANT01002191.1, on the reverse strand, counting down.
TCAATTAAAAAATAAAGACAGAACCCACCTGCTCCCAATTATATTTGTCCCTCAAAGTTCAAAGACCTTTATTAAAAATAAAAATAAAACAAGACAGATACCTAGCAGCTGCTCCCAAGATTATTATTTATTATTGCCTTGGCTTGAACATAATAAACCAAAATAAATTATACCATCATTGTACATTAGTAAGTACACACATGTGATGACATAGTTATATGTATTTTTATTAATATCTAAAATTCTAAATTCAAACGCTGGATATGGCTTCGTCAAATTCAAGACCTTTAGCAAACAGAGAAGCAAAAACTTGCATTTCATGTTTTTTCAAAACCAACCCAATGTCAACACTTCCACCACCATTCCTGCTATCTGAAAGTGAGATGGCTCCTGTTCTGTCTATGGAAACCACGTCAGTCCTCCTCGGCCTTCCCCATCCAAAATCAGTATCATAAATCTCAAACCGATGTGAACCTGCAATGGAAAACACTCTATCAAACTGGTTCATGAAGTCGACCAATTTTGAAACCCAGAACTCTGCCCCGTTGAAAAGCCCATCTTTCAAACTCTTTATAGCTTCAGTAATGGCATTCAAGGCCACAACCAAGCCATCTTCTCCCAACAACCCTTGGGTTTCTGCAATTGCCATACGACCCAATATGCAGTTCCCAAAATAGGTTGGAGGAATAGGAGGGTCCAAGCGAGACCTTGAGTCCACAGCGAAAATGACAACCGTTTTGCCGCCAGGTTTGATTTCTTGGGCCTTGACCAAGCAAACCCATGTGTAGGCATATGCTAGAGAGAACGTTGACAAATGAAGAAGTGACGGGTCTCCTTGTTTCATCATCACAGACCGCCTTAGGGTTTGCATGTTTGACCGACTGAACTCGAAGGTGCCTCGAATGAAGTCAGCTGGTACAACTACTTGAGGCTTATAGAGGTGGTCGGACATGAGGCTTCGGTTGTTGGGTCCGCCCATATTTTGGTAGTGCTCCGAGTAGATTTCTGCGAGTCCATTTGGGTTCGGGACGACCGTTCTGTCATAAAATGGGTTTAGCTGATCCGGTAGCAAAGAAGTTGAAGACCCAAGTAGTCCTCCATGTTGTTTGCATATGTGAGCCCATGATTTAACAAACAAGGTTGAGGTTTTACCGTCGAGGACGGCATGGTGTATGGCTGTGCCAATGGAGAAGCCGCGATTAGGAAAGAGGGTTATTTGCAATGCCAGGACTGCGGCTTTTTCAGGGGATAAAGCCAATTGGGGTACAAGAGGATGGTATTGTTTGGCTTCAACAAAGTCATTTGTTGAGAGAGAGGTGAAGTCGGCACTTGACTCGGCAATAGTGAGTGAAACGGTGTCGCCTTTGGAATACTTGAGAATGGGTTTGTGGGACGTTTGGGGCCACGTGAGGTTTCCAGCCAGAGGTTGGAAGTGTTGAAGAGTGATGGAGAGGGAGGTTTTAAGTTTGGGAAGTATGGATTCGACGAAGCTGAGTTGGGTGTTTGAGGAAGATGATAATTCGTAAAAGAAAATGCGTTGAATGGGTTCAAACCTGAGCCAGATTAGGTCAAAGAAAGTCAGAGGGAGAGAGTACTCATCATCTCGTAACTCTGCCTTTGGAGCCACCCTGCAAACCTCCACTATTTTCACTGAGTTTGGCTCTGCCATTTTGGACTCTTGGAAATGAAGACAAGCTTAATATATTGAATATATATGCGTATATACGTTCCCCTTCTCCCTTTATACATATATATAGAATATAAATAACTATGGGCGCACACATGAAATTCAAATTTTTTTTTTGAATTTCCACTGCTTTATGGAAACATGCTGATCTTTCAAAATGAAAGTGGGTCGTCATACGGGTCAAATAATACGGCCCTTCATCTTCTTCGCACACACTTTCGCTCTCTCTTTTTCTCCAATCGTGCGGTGGAGGAACATGGCTAAGCTGACATCTTAAAATTTTTGTTTATACAACCGTCAAATTTATTGTGTTTGTAGTCATATATTTTATAAATTATTTGTATTTTAGTCATGTAATTTATAAAATATTAACGATTCAATAATTTATTTAATAAACTAATGGACAAAAGTACCGCCATAAAAATTGAGTAGGTGTAGGACTTTTAATTTTATATAAATATATGCCGGACAATAGTGGCCAAAAAATAGACCAAAAAGAAAACAGTACCCAAAAAATATATTTGCCGACAACCAGACTGCTGAACTGACAGCTGGCATGCATGTAAGGGCGTGAGACTTTCATGGGGCATGCCCCAATGGGACACTTCTCACAAAGAAGTGGGCCCTACAATATATGGGGCCTACCTCTTTGTGAGAGATGCCTCATTGGGACATGCCCCATGGAAGCCTCTCTCGCATGCAAGGTGCAGCTGAAATGATGTATGCAGCTGCACATGTACCAATCTAGAGTCATCTCACCTTCTGATGTGTGTATAGATTGATTAAAATAATAATTGGGTCATCCTGGTATTTCAAAGTTATTCAACCCCTTAAAATTATAATATTGGTAATATTAATAAATGATAGAAATCATTAAATTTTTAGATTACTTATTATAAATTATTTATGAAAAAAATTAATTTAATCAGAAATCGTTTGGTTATATAATTAGTTGTTTATTAAATAGGAAAAATTAACGATTTGATAAAAAAATCACTTTTTAATCGGAAATCATTTATTTTTTCTATATAATCGATAACAATTATATAACCAAATAATTTCCGATTGAGTTGATTTTTCGCATAAATCATTTATAATAGGTGATCTAAAAAATAATTGATTCTGATCATAAGCCAACATTGCTAAAACTGTAATTTTAAAATGTGAGATGACCTTAAGATACCCCAAAATGACCCATATCTTGTTTAATTGATTATAGTTTATCTGCAAAGTAACCAAATTCTGTCAACCTAGAACCATCTCACGTGGTCATGTGTGTATAAGAACAAGCCTAGTTCAATTTCTTTTTCTTTTTTTTGGGCCAAGGGTTCTAGTTCAATTGCTACTCAATTCTATTTTACACCCCAATGCACGGTTTTAAGAAATTATAAATAATGTTAAAACTGGCATAACTACGGTTATTGGCAATTCATTTTTCAGAAAATTACAAATTAGTTAATAAAATATTTTTAAATTACAAATAGATTAATTTATAATTTTATATTCCATAATAATTAATAGTATATTTTAAGAAATTACATTTTAGTCAATAACCCACTCCAATATCTAATTTAGTTTAAAAGATTGAGTTTTATTAATTTACTTTTTTGACCTTCTATTACTTTTTTGGAAATGACAAGTTTTATTTACCTATTTTTGTCCTAGTCTCTTTGTTAGATTTCCTTTCCTTCTGAACAAATTTTTCTTCTTCTCCCTCAATCTTTCTTTCTCACTTATAATTATGTGACTCTCTACTTTCTCCCTTTATTTTTGATTTTCTTTAGTTTGATTTTCGGATTGAACACTTTTTGGTTGCCAAGAAATCATAGAAAGAGAAAAGAAAATAAAAATTAGGGCTAAAATTTTCTATTATCTTCTTGTAATTTCTCAGATAACAATTGGAGATATAGATTCGCTTTTTGGTTTGAGATTAGTGGTCTTCCTCTTGAAGGTTGATCTTCAAAGAGGGCTTACTATCTTCGATCCTTCATCGGTGTGTTCATGAATGGCTTTTTGAATCCTAAAAATCTTTGTATGGTTGATGTGCATTTTGAGTTGATTTTTAGCCATATGATTTAGCATTTTTTTGGTTGTTTTATTTAGTACTTATTGTTGTTGGATATTGACATGTATGTTTAATTAATCTATAGTGCAAATATCATTTCAACCATTAGTAAACTGTCACACAATTACACACATTGTTTAAACTATCTTGGCAAGGAAATCTTAAACTTGGTTGTAAACTTTGCATAGACCATAAAAGTGTTGTATTGAGTGTATTGATATACTTGGTTTTGGCAAGAGAGTCTTGACTCTTGAGTTTTGAGCTTTGCACAAAAGTCCATTTTTTTCAGGTTTTGGTGATATCTCTAGAGAATGATTTTGAAAAATGTATTGTTTAATAAATAATTTTGATTTGGTTTTTGGTAAGCAAAAACTAGACACCTTAACAGTCATATCAAGACCAAGATCACCTTAATCGGACCCCAGATGCATTAGTTATGCATTTTCTAAGTTTGATCATAAATTTTTGAAATCTGTCAACTAGCAACTATTTTCTTTTGTATGTATAAGTTTTCAAACTCTCTTGTGCTCCTTGTGATTTCAACCTAAACCGAAATTAATGGGATGATGTTAGACCTGTGTGGATTAGTTTTCGTATAATAGATAATATTATTTGAGGTTGTGGGACATTAATTACTCAACCTTTTGATTTGGAGGATTCGCATTGCTCCCAAATCCTAGGCTGGATTGATTAGTGGAATTGTACTAATCCACAGCTCCAAAATATTTGATATTTTTTTGTGAATAAACCTCTCTATGTTTAAAATCATTCAACTAATTTTCAAAGCATTTGGATTTGTACTTATATTTCTAAAAAATATGAGAGTAATACCCTGCCCTATGAGTCTATTCATTGGCAATCAACTATGCAACAGTCTTTTCTCTTGTCTAAACTCTCTTATTGATTTGAAAGTGATTTGTAACCCTTTAAATATTTCCTAGAATATATTTTGAATACATTAAGGTTTTTTCATTCCTTAGTGGGTACTCGAGACCACTCTTGCTTCCCAAACAAGTATTGTCACTCAATGACCTTAATTTTAGGAGTGTGTATTCAATTAAGATTATAATGAAATTTTGTAGAGTTTTTAAAAGTTATTGACTTTTGCAGAGTTCATATATTTTTAAGGACTTTCATAAACTCCATATAGATTTTCACGAACTCCATATAGGCTCTCATAGACTCTATATAAATCTTTACAGACTCCATATAGACCTTGGTTCCAATTTTTTTTAAAAATCATAAAACTCTTTAACATTCTAATTCTATTAATTTTTGTTTCAATTAGAAAGCCAAACCATTAATTATTACTTAAACTAACGATTCGACTAACATATAGCCTTAATAAAACTTATACAAAGGACAAATTAATAACAAATGAAAAATAATAGCTATAACTCTTTTATTTTCCATTAATAACTATATACATATATAGCTATATACTCTTGATTGAACTGTGGATATGAATTGTGGATATGAACTATGAAAGTAAAATGTTATAAAAGTTAATGTTGATTGGGGGGGTGGGCTTTGATGCTAATGAAATATAAATACCATTTTTTATTTATATTTTATTAATTTTTCAAATAAAAATAAAAATATATTTAAAATCCTTTGAAATCTGCAGGAGAAAGGCTAGAGCATTATTGACTTTGATATAACATAGTTTACACTCCAAAATCCATGAAAGTCTATCATATAATGAATTCCTTATAAATCAATGACTTTTTGAATACTACATAACTTTTATAAACTTTTTAAAAGTCTTGATTAAATACCACCAGACTTTTTCAGACTCTTTAAAAGTCTTAATTGAATAACACTAGATTTTAATAGACTCTTTAAATGTCTTGATTGAATACCATCTAATATTTCAATTCTACCAAAGTCATTTAAATCCTAATTGAATACAACCCCCTTAGACTTGTGTGTAACCTAGAGTTTGATTGTGTCTTTTTACAGGAATTTGTTGGTTTTTAAAAAATTTGGAGTTGGGGCAGCTACTTAAGAGGTAAGGGGCTTGCCCAATTTAATTTTTTAGAAAACTAACTATTGGAAGGTCTTGCTTGTGATTGTGCTAGTGCTTGATTTTATGTGAATGTCTTATGATTAGGGCTGGGTCGGTTTGACCGAAAAATCGATAACCGTTCCGAAACCGGTGCTACCGATACCGAGAAAACTGGAACCGGATAGAACCGAAACCGAGACAGCCATAACCGGACTGAACCGGAGATGTCGGTTCGGTTTCGGTTCTCATAATCCAGAACCATTGGTTTACCGAACCGAACCGAATATTAAAATTTA